>VMDR010003472.1:0-14944 GCA_007922815.1 Macrotus californicus
TGGTTGAATGTTTCTTTCTTCCTTCTGGTCCACACCATTGATTTGAGTCCCAGTTTCCTTCCCATCACTGTTGGTTCCCTGTACATTTTCCTTTATTTCATTTAGCATAGCCTTCATTTGTTCATCTAATTTGCGACCATATTCAACCAAGTCTGTGAGCATCCTGATTACCAGTGTTTTGAACTGTGCATCTCATAGGTTGGCTATCTCTTCATTGCTTAGTTGTATTTTTTCTGGAGCTTTGATCTGTTTTTTCATTTGGGCCATTTTTTATTTTTTATTTTTTTTTGTCTCAGTGTGCCTGTTACGTAGTAAGGGGTGGACATTAGGTAAATGAAGGGCTTTTGCACAGAGAAAGTAAAGAGCTGTTCTCCCTCTCTGTTAAGAACCAGACACAAAAGGAGGCCAACACTGAAATCATCAACATTCATGAGCTTCCTGTCCCAGCTGCTGCCCAGTGGGAAGGGCCGCCTGGACCAGCAGTTAGCTCTCAGCATCCTCAGGTGGGGAGAGTCACTGTCTGGAGGTGTGAAGGTAGGGGCAGGGCAGAGGAAAGTCCCCCAGCTGTGCCTGCCGTGCTCTGGCTGTGGGTGGTCCTGGGGAGGCCAGGCAGGCTGCTAGCTGGTGTTCGTGGTGGCAGAAATCTTAACATTCTGGTCCTCCCCTTGCCTTTGATATCTCTGTCTTTTTTTCTTCCTGTTTAATTGTATTTTAAGACAGTAACTTACCGGGTTAAAGCATAGAGATGGTAAAGCTTCCTCTCTGCAGAGATCTCTCTGGAGGCCCCTGATTCAGTAGCCTCAGGCCAGTGCTCTGGGTGCCCCTCTGCCTGTGGGGTCAGGGCTGTTTCCCCCACACCCCCACCACCGAAGACAGCACACATAAGGCCGAAGCAGATGTTTCTTGGGCTCATGCTCCATGACATTGCTGCATTCCGTGCCCTGGGGTCTCATTCCTCCTCCAGGGTTAGAGCTAGCAGAGGTCTCAGAAGCCATCCACCATTTCCCAAACATTCTGTCCAGTATTGAAACCCGTTTCTCCTCAAATAAAATACTACAGAGAACCAAAATGTTCAGAATGTGTAAAAACAGAGCCGTCCTGGCTGCCATAGGGTGGGGTGCCACCACCCCCGTGTTGTGAAGCCACCTCAGTGGCCTTCTGCAGAGGTTTGCTGTTTCTCCACCCCCTTGTGCCCAGGGAGAAACAGGCCTGGAGAGCTGACGTGGGTAACTGAGCCAGGACTTCGATGGGGAGCTGGGGGTTTGGGCAGACCAAGGGTTCAGAGCACTTGAGAGTCAAGGCCCTCATCCTCTTTTCTCCAGCCCCAGTCCAGCTCTCCCCTCCCCTCCCCCACATCTCCCCTGCTGGGGGGCATGTTACCACCCACCTGGGCTGGGCTGGGCTGGCCTGGGTACAGCTAGTATCTCAAGTACCAGGTCAGGGGTAGAGAGAGGGGTTATGAGTGTCCAGTGATTTGCTAGGAGCCTTCTATTTCCAGGGAGGACCCTGCCTTCTCCAAACCCTAGAATGGTAACCATAGGACAACCAAGAGTGAGAATGTTCGGAGAAAAACCCAGGAGGCCCAGGCGTGGGGCTTGCCATCCCTGTTGACCAAGAGAGGCTGACAGCCCCATTCTGGTGGTGCAGAGAGCTAGCGGCAAGGCAGGACCAAGACGAAGGGCAGTGTTTCCCAAACCGGACAGACGGAGCCCAAGGACCCAGCAAGCCAGAGAATCTCCAGATGAAGCGTTTATGGCTTTAGGGTGAACACCAGGCTCTTACACCCAGTTGCCTAAATCTAGCTCCCTTGTATCTTAAAAAATACAGTTATACTTGGGTGATTCTGGGCTGCCCCACATGGTCGGCTGCCCTCACTCCCCAGGAAGGAGACCCACAGGCCGAGCAGCCATGGGGAAGTGGCAGCAAAAGTAGCATCCAGACCTGTGTCTGGCAGACCATGATCCACTTCTGCTATGGGGAGCGGGTCTGTCAAGCCCCTGCCTTGCCCTTACTTGCAGGATCCAGTCTGGGGCGCTCATCACCCTTCAGCACTGAATACCTAATGGTGTCCTAAAGCACACTCCTGCCACTGCTGGGAGTGTAAATAAATGGATCTCAGGTTTTTGAAGGGTCCTTTACCAGTCAGTTTTCTAAATGACCATACCCTTTCCCTCAGGAATCCCGCTGCTAGGAGCTCAGCCCATGCAGGTGCTGGTGCAAATGCATACGCACATGTGTATACACCTGTCTGTGCTGCACTAAACGAGTCAGCCAAAAAAGAGAGACTGCAGCCTAAATGCCCCCAAATAGAAGAATGTTGCGGTACATTATAACACACACACAAAAGGATGAGGCAGTTTGTATGAAGTGATGGGCAGAGGTGTCTGGAATATTCTGTTGAAGAGAAAAGGCAAGCTGCAAAGAATCATGCCTTGTATTTAAAAAATGCTTTGTACAAACATGTACTTCAGGATACCCAACAGTTTGTAGCTGTGGGTGTTTGTCAGCTGAGGAAGAGCTACTCTCCCCTGGAGTTCAGAGGGGACGGTGAGGGAGGCCTTCTGCCCTGTGTCCCACGCACACGCCTGCCTTTGTGGACAAGAACGTACTTCCGCTGTGACTTTTAAGCAGTACACATTTTCCTGAAAGAAATAGAATGTGACAAAAAGCACAGCCAGCAGGTGGCCAGAGGTATGTGTCCCCTAGGAACTGAACAGGACATGCCGGGCCATGCAGCAGCGCATCGTGGAGCTCATCTCCCGCGTGTCCAACGAGGAGGTCACCGAGGAGCTGCTGCACGTCAATGACGACCTCAACAACGCCTTCCTCAGATATGAGAGGTGGGGGCCGGCTCCTTTTCCCCTCGAAAAGGTCACCGTAACAGAGGGATTTCTTTCGTAAACAGAAGGGAGAGAGGTATTAGATTTGGAAAATACTCATCATAGATGCTGATTTGTCCCCAGATGGCAGGGAACATGCTCCTGTTCTCCAGGGAGCACAGCAGCAGACAGGTGACTGTGGAACGAGGCTCTGCCCTTTGTGAGCCTCAGGCTGCTCTGCCTCCCTCACCAGCCCAGCCCCTGGGGTGGGGGGTACCTGGAGGCCCTGGAGCTTCTGTACCTGCTGCTTTGAAGAGCCTTTGCATTTGGAAAGGATTAAAGGGGAAAAAATCTCTACTAAGGAGAAAATATTTTTTCATCCTTAAAAGAAGAGGTTCCTCCCCTTTGCAGACATCACTGTCTGGCGTGTTCGGCAGCAGGCAGGGCGTGCGTGCTGGCACGCCGCTGTGGAAGGAAACACAAACGTCCGTTCAGCCCTTTCCTCAGCCGAATCGTGTCTGGGTCTGAGGTAACAAACTTGAACATTCTTTTCCCTTCAAAGCCTCCCTCCAGAAAATGTACACAGCACCTGACTCAGGGGCAGTGTTCAGTGGGAGATGCAGCACAAGCTCACATTCATCCCTCCCTCTGGTGGGCACCTCGGCTTTCCAGGGTCCCCCAACCTGAATCATTCAGTGTCAGCCCAGCAGGCACCTTGACCAGACCAACCTTCTCCTTCTAAGTTTAAGCCCCAGGTCCCCCTGGAGACTTGGAGTCCTGCCCCTTGCTGACTCAGGGCATGCTAGTGTGGCACCAGTTAGGACAGATACTCATGTGCATTGGGATCTTAGAGGATGATTTTCCTGTAGCTGTCACAACCCTGGGCTTTATCTCAGCTTTACCTATGGCAGTAGGGAAGGGTGGCCTTGTGTCCACCTGGCAGGTGAAGAAACCTCTGCAGGAAGAACATGGGGCCACCCAGGGGTGTGCCAGCCGGAGAATAGGAACAAGTCTGAGGAGCCTTGACTCCCAGCCCAAGACCTCTTGGTCTTGCCACGTGCTTCCATTTCTTCACTCTAAATGGGCTTGACTTTTAACCTGTTAGACCCATCTTAGCCCTTTCTAGAATAGGATAACAAGAACTAATGTGAGCATTTTCACCTGAGTGGGCCAGTCCCAGGGTCACCACAGATTCGAAATTGAAGCCTAAGGCCAGTGGCCCTGTAGCGCCATCCTGGCTGAGTGGTACGGGAAAGGCACTCAAGGATGAGAAACCCTTTAGATGTGTTAATACTCCTCCTTCTAGACCAGGGGTGTCAAACTCATTGTCACCGGGGGCCACATCAGCCTCACAGTTGCCTTCAAAGAGCTGAAATAATTTTAGGACTGTATAAATGTAAATACTCCTTAACTGTTAAGGAGTTGAAATTACATTTGGTCTATAACATAGACCATGGTTGGGGAAAACCACACGAGTCTCTCTTAAAACTGCAGCCAGCACACATGTCCTAACCACCTTGTCCCTTGTGGAGACCCCTGCGCTGAAGGCTTGACCCCAGCACCCAGGAGCCCAGTGTGGAACAGCGGATCCCGGGGAAGGGGTTTCTCCGGGGTCCCGCTGCAGGACACCTCTTAGCTACCCCTTTGCCGCTGGTATTTGGGAGCTTTTAAGTGTGGCAGCAGCCCACAGACACCCTCACAATTGCTCTTCTCCACTCCTCACCCCACATGAAAATAATGGGCAAGAGGGACGAGGGTCCCTGCAGCTGCTCTGAGCCAAGTCCTGTTCTCGGCCAGTCTGGCCCGGCAGGCTGGGGGCTAGGCCTGGAGACCGGCTGGCATCCCCTCCTGGGGATCCTTTCGCCAGGCCAGAGGCCTGTGCCTGTCTTCTTTCTCCAGGTGCCTGCCATCTGGGAAATAGGGCTTGGTGCCTGGCTTTGCCCCCAGGTAAATGGTTGGCCCACCTCCCCCTTCAGTGATAAGAGGGACACCAGGGCCTGAGGGAGGGGACAGCTGGAGGTGAGGTGCTTCTAATGATACCCTCCTTCCCTCACGTCAGGGTGCCCATGGGTGAGACCAGGTGTCCGATCCTCCTTGGGGGAGCCCCACCCAGGGGAAGGCACAGTGAAGCGTGTCCATGGCTCTGCTCCCTCAGCCTCCAAAAGGGGCCTAGTCGTTCTCCTTTCCTGGGGCCTCCATCCCCAGAAGTTCCTCGCGGGCCCTGTGAGCATCGCAGCGCCCCCACCCTCCCTCATTCTGCATTTCCTTCCCTGTAGGTTCGAGCGGTACAGGTCTGGCCGATTGGTTCCAAATGCCAGTAATGGAGTAAGTATTCCTTCAGAATTCTCTCATCTCCAGAGCCCAGAAGCTGCCTCGGTGTGGTCGCACCTCTGTTTTTTTTCTACTGGGTTTAATTATTTGGTTAACTGAACAGCAAGCTCTGGTCGATGGGACACTGAGCAAGAGCTAGCAGGCACGTCCCCGGAGGGGAGGTGCCAACCACGTCCCTGCCCTATTCTGGTGACTGATTCAGCCCTGCCTCCACTGAGGGGGTGCAGGGCTCACCAATAGCCCGACCCACAGGGGACCCCTGATGTCAGGGTGAGGGTCACACCTCGCTCCTATATTGGTACAGTGCTGGGACCCTACACAATGCCTGCGGGCTTTGCTCTCAGAGACTGGCACACACGGGCTCTGGAGCCCTCTGCCATCTCATGCTCCGACAGGTGCTGAACGAAGTGACCGAAGACAACCTGATAGACCTGGGGCCAGGGTCTCCAGCTGTGGTGAGCCCAATGGTGGGGAGCACGGCACCCCCATCTTCCCTCTCATCCCAGCTTGCTGGCTTGGGTGAGTATCTCGTAGGGGCATAAGTGACCTCCTTTGTGGGACACTTCCTGGTCGGGAGGCTGGACCGAGGCCCCTTTCCCTCTCTTGGTTGGAAGGCCTAAAGAGAACCTTCTGGGGAGTCCGTGGGGAAGTGTCTCCCTGAGTCCTGGCCCATTGTGCCGCCTTCAGTGCATAATTTCTCTCCCTAAACTTACAGTTCGAACCGATGTTGGAAAGCAGGGGTTGGGGGTTTCCAAGGAATGGGAAGTTGTTTGCTTTTTGGAAGATAGGTGGCTGCTGTATTTTATCTGGAATATTCCTTATGGATGAAGTGATTTCCTTCTCAGTATCAACTAGGCCAAAGGTGGCAAATAAGCTTCAGCTCATTGGCTGCTTGGAATATAGGTTTAAGAAGAATACTGAAGCCTCTTCAGGCTTGGAAGAGGACTCTGTGATTAGCTGGTGATGCCTGCCCCAGGCTTGGCAACAGGAAGTGATGGTACTGACATGCTCGCTGTCCTTGACCTGGCACGAGCCCACAGTGTTCCGCTGTCTGGAATCATAAACCAGAAACAACACCCTTCCATAGTCACTCCACTTCAGAGTGTCTGTGACCAGGTGTGCAAATGCACAGCGTGATGCCAACGTGCAGCCAAATTACAGCATTGAAATAACAAGCATGGCCCTCTCAAAATTCTTTCTCCTACCTGTCTTATTGCTTAAGATTTATCTGTATACCTTCATTTCAGTTGAATTGAGCTTTTATTTCTGGCTTTTCAAGATGTGCTGTCTGTGCCCCTGTTTCTCTTTGAGAACTAGTTTCTCTGCCTTTCATCCATCTAGCATGTGGCCACCGGATTTAATGTCCAAAATTGAATTATGCTGCCTCCCCTCTTTAAAAAGGTCCACCAGTGTTTTTTCCATCAGCTCCTTTTCCTGGCATTGGCCACCTCGCACCTGCCTTTCCAGCCACCCCCCTATGACCACTGCTCACTTCACACACCCTGGACTTCCAGGCATGTGCCTCTGTCCCTGCCTGCCTCTGACCTCTTCTCCCCGAAGCATAGTCCGTGTGTCCTTAGAGACCCATTCTGTGTCAGTTCGGAGTCTTTTCCGATGTCTCAAGCTAAGTACTACTGTTGTCTGTCTCCCATCTACTCTGTGCATTCCTTGAGACCAAGGGCCACATCAGATTCAACTTGGTCCAAGTTCTGAACATGCTGGGCACCTGAGAAATATTTGCCAAGTAACTAAATGACCCAGATCCTCAGACACTGTGATTGAGTTGAGGAAGAAGCCCCTGATATGGGCATTCTGGGGAACCTGTGGGACACCGGCCCCAGGCCCCACCCCCCACTGCCAGCAGTCTCCCTGTCATTCATAACTGCCTTTCACCACCATGGAGCTGCACCGGCGTCAGTGGGGGCTCTCCATCTGGCCCCCACCTGTGGCTCCTGCATGTGGTGGCCTGGGGGTGCTGAGGAATGTCCGGTGCCCCCCTTCCTGCCCCTTCCCCACCACCCCCAGAACTTTAACCTGCTGGACTGGCACCCTAACTATGGGCCCCTCCACGAAGTCCATGTTCCTCATTCTGTTCTCATCCTCCCCTTGTTTGTTTTTTTGCCACAGACTTGGGGACTGAGAGTGTCAGTGGCACCCTCAGTTCACTCCAGCAGTGTCACCCTCATGATGGCTTTGACATGTTTGCCCAAACAAGAGGGAACTCCTTGGCCGAGCAACGCAAGACGTACGTGGGGTCTTTTCTGTGGCTCTCGGAAGATGGTGGGGAGGCCTGGTCACAGGCAGCACAGAGAGGCCTGCTTACCAGATCTGGGGGCTGCGCAAAACTCGCAAATGTGGCTGGGAGGACTTGGCAGTGGACAGAGATGTTGGCTGAAGGCCAGCCTCGCCTGCTTGGGGGTCAGTTGTAGCGGGGTTTCTCCTGCTGGTCTCGGGAGAGCACCCTGCTGCTCCCTCTGCTCCTGCGCTGCTGTGGAAACCTCGTCTGGAGGAGGGGCCAGGAACAGGAAAGTGCAGCCAGGCAGGGCCTGAACTGGGTCCTAGCAGTGAGGCTTTCCTACCAAGGGATGTGGGCGGAAGCTTCCCTGACAGCAGCTCTAGCAAGGGTGAGCCATGCGGAATTGAGGGATTTATTCCAAAGTGGACCATCCCTGCATCTCAGGGAGGCTCTGGGACAGGCTTGGAGCTTTCCGATCAGCCTGTAGGCAGGTGAGGAATGTTTTTCCCAACCTTTCCCAGGGGCTCAGCATTGATACATTCAGCTTTCTGAGGCCTGTGCTCCAGAATCAGCAGGTTGACCAGAAACCCAAGGCCCCATGCACCCTTTACCAGCAAAAGTTGCTTTTGAAATGGACGTGGTGAAAGGGGTCAAGGAGCAAAGGAAGACAACCATCAGAATCAGTGACAGGCCCCAATCCCGGACCTTCCTTGTCAAATGCCACTGAGGCTGCTACCTTTAAAACAGGAAGGAATAACACTTTGCCTTCATCTCATGCCTCCCTCTGAGCACTCAGGGCACTCCTGAGACCCTGTCACCAAGCTTTAGAGATGCTCTTGTGTTGATATGAGTAATGTGGAGGTGCACTGCGTTCTGACCCCGGAGGAAACGAGCAGCTGAGCTGGTGCTGGGACCCAGGCAAGCCTCCTGGTTTCGGCGGCAGAGAGACCAACAGATGAGCCCTGGCCTCTGCCCAAATGCCAAGGACTGTGTCGTTGGGGGACTGACTCTGCTTGTGCTGCTTTGTCTCCAGGGTAACCTACGAGGATCCCCAGGCTGTCGGAGGACTCGCCTCTGCCCTAGACAGTCGGAAACAGATCTCCGAAGTGGTAGGTCTGGAACCCTGTTTTTCTGCCTGGAGGCCTCTGATGGGGAAGTCAGGCAGTTTGGTAAAGCTGGCTGGATAACTTTGCAGCAGCTGGCTTGCATGGAGGGAGGGACATGCTGGGGAAGACTGGGATGAGAGACTGTTAACCACATGGAGTCCTCACCCTACCCCGTGGTGATACCCAGGTCAGCTTTCCCATGACACCCTAGAGGAAACAGGCACCCAGTGAGCAGACAGTGGGCAGGAGTCTACACTTAGGAGGTCTGACCCCAGGATCCCGCTCTCCTCACGGTGGCCCTGGGCTCTCAGGGCACAGGTCTCCTGTATCCAGATGGGGTCTCTCCTCAGATGCTACAGCACTCTGGGGTGGGCGGCGCTCTGACAAAACAATGGTCTTATCAGGATGGGGAATGCAGACTCAGCCTCGGCTCTGCTGACCACGGGTAGCTGGCCAAGAGGAGCAGTTCCCACCTCTTCAGAGGGGAGCTGATGGTCAGCATTTGTTTGGGAAGTTGGGGTGGAAGGTGTAGGAGCAGTTGGGGGTGGCTAGGAAGGTGTCCCGGGAAGCTCCTTGTCTAGGAGGAAGACCCGCTGCTGCAGGCAGAGGCGCTTGGGAGTGGGGAAGTGTTGTTAGAGCCCCCCACACACCCTGGTTTCTGCAGGGTTTAAGATCGTTGTGGGGGAAAGGATTTGCGTCTCAATGCTTCTCCTGAGATTGCTCCCCTTTTGCCTAAGAAATGAGTGTGGCAGTGTGTGAAGGAATGCTTGTTTGCAGGGGTGGGAGAGGGGAGGGCTGGAACCCCTTCCAAGGCCGCCCAGCTCTGCTAGGAAGGGGCAGTGCTCCTCTGACCACTTGACAGGGAGGTCGGCCTGCAGCCGCCCCTGTTCACATGGGCCTGGGAGGCAGCAGTGCTGCAGCCTGGCCACCTTGAGAAAGCACGCGGTGGGGAGGACTGGGGCCCCTCGCCCTCCTGACTTGATAGGAAGGCTCTGCGGCCCTGTGCACTGGCCACCAGGGGGCGCAGGAGAACCAGCCCAGTAGGCCTTGGTCTCTCAGTACCCTGCCTTTCCACAGAAGGGTGGGCAGTGCCTCTCGAACCCATGGCCGGGACTCCCAGAATCTGCAGTGGCCATGGTTCTGGCTCTCTCATTACTTAGAATGTCCTCCCACCTAATCCAGGAAGGACATTTGGGAGCCAGGCTGAGGGCCCACCAGAACCATGCCAGATGAGGGCATGGCCCCACCTGGCCCCGCCTGGCCAGCCACCCCACCCTCCACCAGGCTGACCCGGTTTGCTTCACTCCATCCCCAGGGCCTGCACATCTGTGCCAGTGCTGTCCGACCACACCTTTGCCATGGCCAGTGCCCATGCCTGGGTCCAAGCCCAGGAGATGGGACTGGCCACCCACCTTCACCCTCTGGGTGTGGCTTGGTCAGTCTCCGTTGTCAAAGGTCTTAATGACTCCAGCATGTTTTCCATATGACGGTAGACAGGTGCTTTTCATGTTTACTGCTGGGTGAGGCGGTGCAGGCAAGCAGGGTTCGTGTAGGCTGTGTGTGTCTGTGTGTATTCTGTGTGCCCCATGTTTGTGTGCATGTGCCTGTCTCTGTGTCTGTGTGTCACTGTGTCTGTGTGTCTGTCTCTGTGTCTGTGTGTCTATCTCTGTGTTTGTGTGTCAGTGTCTCTGTGTCTGTGTCTATGTGTCTGTCTCTGTGTCTGTGTGTCTGTCTCTGTGTCTGTGTCTCTGTCTGTGTCTGTGTGTCTGTGTCCATGTCTCTGTGTTTGTATCTGTGTGTCTGTGTGTCTCTGTGTCTGTGTGTCTGTCTCTGTGTCCGTGTGTCTGTGTCTGTGTGTCTGTCTGTGTGTGTCTGTGTCTGTCTGTGTGTCTGTGTATCTCTGTCTCTGTGTCTGTGTGTATGTATCTGTGTCTGTCTCTGTTGTGTGTGTCTGTGTCTCTGTGTGTCTGTTGTGTCTGCCTGTGTGTGTCTGTCTGTGTACCTGTGCACTCACACTGACTCACGTGCATCTTCAGGTTATGCTGTTCTGTGTACTGAAACAGGCTGGCCTGCGAATGGGAACTGGTCAAGAGAGAAGTTAAGAATACAATAAGGGGTGTTGCATTGCCACGCCTCCACAGTGCAGCCAAGTTCGGTTGTCTTAACTTTAAATACTTCTGTCATTCTTTTAAAAAGGCGCTCTGGGTGGGCAGGCCCGTCGACTACACGTTTGATCCTTGGTTAGGACACATACAGGAGGCAACCGCTGATTGCTGTTTCTCTCTCTCCCCTCTCTCCCACTCCCTCCCTCCCACCTTCCATCTCTTTCTAAAATCAATAAGCATATGCTTGGGGAAGGATTGAAAAATAATTTTTTTAAAATTAATATACCCAAATTCAGAGTTTAGGAGTTTGGAAAAAGAACACATGGGTAACTAAGGTTGAAAAAGGGAAGAAAAAGCAAATGTAAGTTAGAAAAAAGTAGAAATGATTTTGTAAAAGCTGGTTCTTCGATATGCCAGCCCTTTGCCCACCCTGGGAGCCCTCGTGGGGAGAGGCCACCCGGGGTGAGCTCTGTGGCCTTGCGGAGGTTTTCCCGGTGAGTGTGTGTGGCCCTGTTGTGATTCTCGGTCACTAAACTTCTATTTTCCAGGTAGGTGAGGGGAGTGTGCTAGGGGGTGGGGGTGCATCAGGCCACATATCCTTGTGTGACAGATAATCTCCTCTGAACAGGGGCTTCTCTGTTTCCGTGAGATGTGCTCTATTGCCTCTTTATCATGGGTCTTGCTGTGACTTTTCTTTCTGGGACTTTTCTGTCCTCTGTCCAGAAGAGAGTTAAAGGTGGGGACTCTGACCTGGAGCCCATAGACAGCTGGCTCATTACCCAAGGAATGGTGAGAGGTCACCAGCTGAGCAGAGCCCTTGTCTCCCCAGCCTTTAACCTGTGTTACCTGCTAAGCCCTTGTGAGTCAGACAGAACAAGGCCATTCTCTCCTTCTGACTGGGTGCCAAATTTTCTCCTCCTATCTCTGCATAATCTCCTTAAATCACAGGCTTCCAGCCCCATAAAACACCTGCTCTGGTTTTCTGCTGAGGTCCGTGCCCCGGGGCCTTAGGGTCCCAGCATGTTCAGGAGTGAGGGAGGCTCACAGTGCTCACTTTTCCAGACGAGCACAGGTGCTATGGCTTTTGCTTCTCAGACTCAGAGCACCTGACTCCCTGCAGCCTGTGAACTTGGCAGTCCTAGGCTGATGGACTCTAATCTACCACAAGGTAGCAGTGACCTATGCCCACTGTGCCTCCCAGAGGGATTGAGACGGCTTAAAGAAACACACAGACATGTCAGGAGCAGGGTGGAAGACGAAGCCACAGAGTTTAACACCATAAACACACACTCAGGAAATAAAGTTTCTCTGGGCCTTTCCTGCTTCATCTGGTCAGGTGGCCCTGAGCCAGTGCCTAGAGAGAGGGTCACCTTGCTCCAGCCTGTGTGCCTCGGAGTGATTGTGGCCCCTCAGCAAAGCCGAAGCCCTCCCCAGCACCCTAACATAGAGATCAAAAGCCTGTGGGAGTGTGGCACTGTGCCTCAGAGAGGCGGGGCCAGGGGGCGGGCTGCAGAGGAGGAAAGAGAAGAAAAGCAGTGAGATCAGAGAACTCCACCTGCAGTTGGAGTTGAGGAGACACTGAACCCTTCCTGGGGAAGAAGTACCACTGACCCCTTCGGGGAATGTGCCAGGCTGTGGCCAGGAAAGGAGTGTTCAGGCAGGGCCAGCATGCAAGGCAATGGGCCTTGCTGAGCCGTCAGAACCATAGGGCTTGGAGCTGATGACCTTTGCACAGCCATGCACAGGTGGGGCCCATTCCCCTCCACCTGCTGGAGCAGCAGGCCCCCCACCTTGTTCTGTTCTGCACCAGACCCCACGGCCACTCTTAGAGACGGGGCTGCCTGAGCCCCTTGTTGGCTGCTTCAGGGACGGACTGGTGCTTTGGCCCACGTGTGTGGGTGGCTGTAGAGCAGGAGGACTCCTAGAGACCGTGTCCACTCCATTGTCCAAATTGGGAGGATCTAGCCATGAGTCCTCGTGCCTGTTAATCCTGCAAAAAAAACCAAACCAAACCTGAGTGTGGCCTTGGCAGCTGGGGGTGGTGCCTGCCCCTGCCCACACAGGCCACCCTCCAACTACCCTGTCTCCTCCTAGAGCTGCAGTCTCCGACTCCCCAGAAACAAGCCCCACTAACCACTAACCCCATATTTCCCGCCTGGCTGCAGTGTTTTTTGTTTAAATGATGTGCATTAATTTGCTTTGCCTTATTTCCCGTAGTGTAGAACCCTGAGTCTTTCCAAACCATGCAGGTACAGATTCTTTATTTGGAAACTTTTTGTACCTACTGAGAGAAACCAAAGGGCTCACAGCCCTTGCGGGGTGGCCATGGGAGCCCTGTGGGAGGGTTTTGCACCTTCCCAGCAGGAGCACACCGGAGCTGCAGAAATGGCTCCTGTTGTATTGGAAATCAGACCGCTAGGTTTCCTTGGGGCTTGGGGCTGTGGGAGACAGACCCTCGCTTTCCTGGGACTTCCAGCACCAAAGGTAACAACAGGCTCCTTACCAGTTGAAGAAAGCCCTGAGAATCGTCACGAACCAGCCTGCCCAGAGACTGCTGATGCGCGTGCTCTGCCACACTTCCCCCCGCCCTCCAGCTTCCGGGCCTCTTTCTGGCTGTGACTGGAGAGAAGTATCCCCCACAGGCTGGGTCCACCCGGGAAACTGTCTGGAAGTGAGTGCCTGTAAGTCGTAGCAAGAACAGAAGTAGGTTAGTAAAAAGCTGCTGCTGCCTAAGCCCAGGTTTGGGATAGGGGTAGGGGCTCCCTACTCAGACCTGGAGGACCCCAGACACCACCAGCCTGAGGTCAAAGGGAGCACTGGCTGTGACCAAGCCAGTGGCAGCACTGCTTCCCTTTGGGCAGGTGACCCTCCTGTTCCCTAAGCAGAGCTGCCCTGCCTGCAGGCAGGTGAAGACCAGCCAACAACCGAGAGCTCGTCCACAGCTATGGTCCCTGTCTGCCCTGGCACCTACATGCCAGTTTCTCTTTGGACATGGCTGATGGGCCAGGTGCCCCTCACTGGGGCCTCCACCGAGCCAGCCCTGCCCGCCTGTCCTCAAAGAGAGTTAGCTTGAGTCCCTGGTCTTTGTGGAGGGTGGCATCTTTTATTTTTCTCTCTTCATATCTCTTTTCCCCTTTCTGTCTCCCTCCTCCAATTCACTCTTCTTCAAACCCCTTGAACCAGCCTTCAGCTCGGATAATGACGCAAGAATATGCTAAAACCATGGCAGGACAGAGCCCATAGTCTCTTAGGGGTAAGCCGGGCTGATCCTTGTTTGATGGCTGAGAACATGGAGGCTTCACGGGCCAGGTGACATCCCCGAGGCTATGGGGCAGTGGCCAAGGCCGGTGCCCTCTCCTCTAGTGTGGGCCCCAGAGCGTCCTCTCCCTCCCTCGTAATTCCTCCAGGCCCTGTGGGTAGAGCAGTGTGCCTGTCCCATTCAGTCTGTCTGAGAGCTTGTGCACTGTGAGGAGGGATTACACCCTGGTGTGGTCCTTACGGCCTTGATGTTGAGGGGCAGGAGGGTTCCGTAGCTGAGGTGTTGTGTCCGGCCAGCGCGGTCAGCCCCTGACTTCTTCCATGCATGCTTCACTGTTGGCCCACCCCTGGCTGCAGGATTCATGCCCTGAGGCCAAGCACCTTTCAAAGTCTAAGGAGTCAATTCCAGTAATTTCTGACATCCCTGGGTTTCTTTCTTTTAAATTTTTTTTGACAACTAATAGTCAGTCTATTAAAAAAGGTTGATTTAAGGATCTGCAATCATGACTTCAGCTTCAACTCCTGGCTCACTACAGATGAAAGGGGTCTGCTTAACAGCCCAGAAGGGCCATGCAAGTCAGCAAGTCACTCATGGACCCTCATCCGAAACCCATCCCATCTCAGAATGCTCCCCACAGGGAGTTCCATCTGTAGTGATTCTCGGCATCCTCGTAGGCATCAGACCGGTGCTCTCACTTTGAGATCCTTTTCCTCCGCGCCTCTGATCGAGTCAGCACCCGCCCTCTCCAGAGACCTGGCACTGTGGCCGGGTAGAGCAGTTCTGACTTGGTGAATCGCCACCTCTGGTCCCACAGGGGTCTTTCCAGTCTTTAAAAGCCATGGATGAGGCACGACTTCCTGACCACGTGTTCCTCCACAAGAGCCAACAGCTGTGAATCTAGAGCAGGAGTGGGCAGGACAGAGCTCTGCCCCTGGGTTTCGGAATTTAAAAACAGATATGCCCGCCTGGAAGTGAAGGGACTTGGAACCATGAATGGTGAACGCTGCATACCACCTAGCTATCGTCCTGTTTCACAGATGAGGAAACTCAGGCCGAGAATTGCCTGAGCTCCTACCCCTCTTCCTGCC
>VMDR010003472.1:15044-31803 GCA_007922815.1 Macrotus californicus
TGTTTATTTTCTGAGCACGCAGCTTCTCAAGATTAATCCTCAAAGGAGAAAACCTGGAGCATGATCCCCGGCCACAGGGACTTATTTTTGAACAGTAACAAAAAAAAAATTATAAGCAAAATCTGAAGGTTTAAGGCCCATGACCCCTTAATGTCTCTTTTCAAGCTTTTGCAACCACCTGGGCAGCCCTGACCATGGGCCCTTCGTTTCTCTTGGGCAGACTTCAGCTGGGAGGTAGAAAGCCCCGCCTGCCCTCCAACAGCTGCCGTTGGCTGTTTTCTCTTTGGAGATGCGGCAGACTTTCTGAGCGTCAGCTCTGGGAGCCTGGCATGGCATGCGTCCTCCCAGAGTCCTGATATTCTGACCTAGAGGCATCAAGGTGTAAGAACTGGCATGTCCTGGTGGGAGACGTGTGAAGGCAGAGTCTGGCCCCAAGCATGAAGCGGGCAGGTCGGTTGTTCCTCACAGGCTCTGCTGCTTCCTTTCCGTGGGGAAGGCGGGCTGCTGTCAGCGCTCTGGGTCACTCCGCTGGGCACGAGTGCCCTCCAGCGCGAGAGTCACGTGGTCTTTTTCCATAGGAGTCATTTCAGGGTGATTGGACCTCCTTGATATGTTTTCATCCCAACATTCTTAAGTCCTTAGTAAGTCAAAGAATAAACCAAAAGCAGGGAACCTTGAGCCACTAGGAAAGTGTGTGAGGACTGCCCGGGCCGGGCCCGCAGCGAGGCCCACGCACAGGAGACTGCTGCAGTTCTCCAGGCTGGGGGGTCTTCAGCCTCACTGAGTGAGTGTGGGAGGCTCTGGCCAAATCTCAGGCACCTGTTCAGTGTACGTGGGGGGACTTCCGTCATCCCCTGCCTACCTAGACCAGTGGCAGGTATCTGCCTCGAGGAGCAGGCGGTCACGGCAGGGCAGGGCAGGGGTAGGAAGTCTTCGTTCTCCTTTGTTGAGGTCACGTCACTTTTTAGATCTGGTGCCCAGATTGTGACACCGAGGAGAAGCCAGCTCTAGACTTGGTGCTGGCAGTTTTTCTAGAAATTGTGGGCTTGTGAGTGAGCCACATGGAGATACTTCTTGAACCCAGGCTGGTTGGGAAGGCAGGTCACCTCGAGTAAGGTCCGTCAGCGCATTTGTCTAGGCTGGGGACCACTATTTCGTTAACGTGACTTCCAGGGGGTAACGTGACCCTTACTTCTCATCACGTTATATCTGACAGCAACTGAAATATTTCTAGCCAAATGTATTTTTAGAACACTGCTCCCAAGGCCCTGGGCTAGTATCCCGAGAGGACCCTGCTCAGGCACCAGTGAGGTGTATCTCTTTTTCCTGGGATCTGCCCTGACCACTGCTCCCCGGGCCCCGGCTGAACTTCGTTTTGACTGCCAAAGGCCCCGAAGAAGGGGCAAGGTTAAGGAAGCCATTGCAGTCAGACCTCCTTCATCTCCTGAAGGGGCACAAAGATGGCCAGAGCCCCACGGTCCCTCCCTTGGTCACCAAAGCCTCTGTTCTTGTTTCTGTCAACGCTGAAATGTGCTGCCTTGTGTAGGTCACACCCAGACCCCGGTGCCTCTCTCCTACTCAGAGGTACACCAGGACACACTCCGAAATACTCTAGTGGGCACACAGAGCCCGAGTGGGTTCCTGGGGCTGGCTGTGAAGCCGCCTGACCACCTGAACCCTGGCTCTGGGCAGGCTGCCGCTCAGCCTCCCCGGGGGCCTCGGGGGCCACTGGTGGCTCCTGAGTCACCCCTGCCCCCAGGGACTCTGTCAACAGCAACCAGACGGCACTCCTGCAACTGCCATCACCGATGAGTTCGAAACCAGCCTGCAGGAGTGGCACACTGCCGAGATTAGGGGTGCTTTGCAGCCCGGTGTGCGGACTGACACCACAGTCAAAAAGTTCTCCATTTCAAGAACGTGTGCTGCCCCTCCCTCCCCGCCACTGGCTAGCCCTGCTTCCCTGACCCAGCTCCTCACCGCTTCCTCCCGTCATTTCATGTGGCTGCCTCGCCCACTGTGCCAATGTAGTTTTTGTTTTTGTTTTTGTTCTGTGTATGTTTTGGTTTCATTTGGGGGTTGCTTTTGATGATTTACTTTGGTGTTCTGTCTTCCCTTGCCTGGCTGTGCGGCTGCCTGGCCCGCTGCTTGCCGCCTCCATAGGTCCCCGTCGCACAGCCCTCTGTCATGGACGACATTGAGGTGTGGCTCAGGACGGACCTGGTGAGACTCGACTTTTTCTCTTTCAAGTGTGGGGTGTGGCAAGGACCGGCCTGGGGACAGCCCAAGGGAGCCGCTTCCCCAGGGGTTAGTGGAGGAGGGAGGCAGGGGCAGGTGTGGCTCCTGCAGCTCCCAGAGCCCTGGAGCCTTGCAACTGGCCTCCCCCCCCAACCCCTGTGGCCTGCGGAGGCCAGCTGTGTGCGGAGGACCTGTGACCCCAGCCCCTCAGCCTGCTGGAGTGCAGCCAGTTCCAGCTGGTTCCAAAACACACACTTCCGTTCCCCAGTCACTTTTCAATTTCAGGTGTCTGTGTGTGCTTGTGTTCTTTTGTCTTCTTTTTGTTTTGTTTTTTGTAGAGGGTCTGTTTCTGAGGGGGAGTTTGTTTTTTGCCTTTCATTTCTTTCTACTGTGACATACACACGAGAGGAATGGGGTATTAAATCTGCTGTTGTCTCCCTCCCCTGGTATCTTCTGTCTTGGATTTAAGAGAACCCCTGCCCCAGAGACCGTTATCTTTGTGCCCAGAGACGAGCAGGGGTTGAGGACGTGTGCGTCTGCACGTGCAGCGGCTGGCCCTGGCCCTGAGGAAGGCCGGCGTCAGGGCTGGCCCCTCCTCCACTCCTTGAAAAGCGCTTTCCCTCTCAGCCACCTGTGCTGCAGGTGGGTGGGCATTGTTGGCTGATACAGAAATACACTCTGGAAGGGAAAGGGGCTTGCTGGACGTCATGGGCTGGGACTGGCTGGATTCTTCCCCAGACCTGGAGATACCTCGTCTCTTGCTCCTAGTTGCCTTCCCAGAGTCTGGAAGTCCTTGAATCACAGGGCCAGCCTAGCTGGCTGTGGGCTGCCTGTGGTCCCCCACACACAGAGGGAGCAGGCTTGAGATAGGGCTTCCCACCACTTGGGGCCACCTCCCTGGAGGGCCAGGTTTCCCAGCAACACTCCTGGCCACCTAGGTGCCTTTGCCATGGGAGGAAGAAAGTACCCTGTCATGTCTTTCCCAAGGGAGTGCCTGGAAAAGAGATAGTTCCTCTCACAGTAGCAAAGAGGAGGGGCCAAGGCCCTCATTCCCCAAGGGGTAGGTGCCCCAAGGTCCAGAATGGGGGAGAGACCTGTCTGGGAAGACTGTGGAGCGGGCCAGCCACAGAACAAGGAAGGAAGCCCGGTCTCCTGCTCATCTCCTGTTCAGCCCAGGGCCTCGTCCGCATCCCATCTGGCTCACTTCTCATCACTGTCAGTGCAGTGTGTTCTCAGTGGCCACTGCGTTCTCCCACCAAAACCAAGTCTGACCCCTTGTCATTATTAAGAGGAGACGAGCCTCCATGGCTCCTCAGGAACAGCAGTGGAAGATAGAATCTGGGCCACAGGACAAGGCTGGCGCAGCTCCTAGGTGGCCGTGGGACACGGCTCCCAGCCGGACAGTGCTCTGCAGCCAGGTGCTGCCTAGCATCAGGCCCTGTGCTGTGGCTTCATGGCTCTGCCCCTTCCAGGCTGTCTGTGGTCCCCAACTGTTGGCACGGACAGTGACTTCCTGGAAGCCTACAGCTGGCTTCAAAGCAGTGCTGAGTGGCAGAGTTCCTGGGAGGCCCTGGGCGTGCCTCCTGATCCCTCTGGGAGAGATGGGTAGACACAGGCCTTCCATGGTCCTGCCACACAGCTCAGCCCTGACAGCCAGCTTACACCTTTTTCTGGATTTTTCTTTTGGGCCCTTCTGGAGGATCAAACCTAGAACCTTCTCAAGTGGTTTTTGTTTTTGCTTTTTAAAAAACAGAGCTTGTTTCTCCAATAAGATAAGCAGTACTTGGCTATTACAGAACTCGGGACGGGGAGCCAGACTGCAGGGGTGAGGGGCCGGCCAGTGGGATCCTGATGGGCTCTCTCTGCTCCTCCCACAGAAGGGCGATGACCTGGAGGAGGGCGTCACCAGTGAAGGTATGGTGGCCGGTGACGGCTTCCCAGCACCCCACCCGTTGGCTGCTTTCTCCCTGGCTCTGGGGCACACAGGGCCTGGCACCCCCTCTGCTGGGCGCTATCTGGTACCTGACCTAAGCTGGGCCCCTTGGGCAGGAGCTTTTTCACTCTGTCCTGTTCTAGCCTCATGCTGGCGAGGGAAGTGTCACAGAGCTAGTGAGTAGTAGGTACATATTGCCATCCCATGTTGGCATGACCCCAAAACCTGTGCTCCTAACCAGTTTGCCCCACCCCCAAATGCTCAATCCAGCCGAGGCCAGACCTGTGCTGTGCAGTCCCCAGGGCTCATGGGGGCCTCTCCCGGCCTGGTGTCCTGTGGTTTCCCTCCGGGGGGCCAGCTGTATGGGCCATGGGGAGAGACCCCCATCACAGTCCCTGCACCCCCCTCCCTCTCTCACCCCTTTCCCCTCCCATCATGCCCTGTACCTCCCCTCAGCCCACCAGCCTTCACTCTGCACCATCTCCTCATTCAGCCCAACCACCCTGCTTTCCAGCTGGGGTCGGGGGGCAGTGCAGTTCCCTGACAAGGTTAAGTAGGGCCACCCCTCCAGCTCTCCCTGTCCTGCTTCCAGTGCTGACCAGCAGAGTGGAAAAGCTCCTGCTGGCAGGGGACAGGAGTGTAACTGTCCTTGTCCCCCACACCCACTCACAGCTGGGGAGTTCCCTGCTCATCCCGGAGGCAGAGGTGGTGGTCCAGGCCAGGCCCCAGGCAGCAGTACACCCAGAGGCACCCCAGCTCTTGCTGCTCGGTCTCCTGTCACTCCCTGGCAGGAGGCCCAGGCCAGTGTAGCCAGGATGGGCACTCATGCTGGGGTGGCCCTGTGGGCATGAGTGAGTGGCACTCTGTGAGGAGCAGGTAGTACGTGGCTGTTTGAGCCCCAATGTGGGCCTGGTCCTCCACCAACCCTGGCTCCTGCCTTGGTTTTGTATTGCAGAGTTCGATAAATTCCTTGAAGAAAGAGCCAAAGCTGCTGAAATGGTCCCCAACCTCCCCTCGCCCCCTGTGGAGGCCCCAGCCCCAGCCTCCAGCACCCCTGGCCGGAAGAAGTCTGAGCGGTCAGAGGATGCCCTCTTCGCCCTGTGAGCTGGCCTGCGGTTTGGCTCCTCAGAGGGGCAGGTCCCTCTCGTCTCCACCCTATCCACACCAGCCACTGGCCCCTCCTCCTGTCCCCAGCCCCCAGGTGGCCCTGTGGTCCTGCGCTCCTGTCTCCATGGAAATGCTGCTGTGTTAGCTTCCAGGCTTCCCACTGGTCAGGACAGCTTTAGCCACCTTTTCTCTGGGTGGTGGGAGGTGGGACAGTGTCGCTGCAGCTGGGGGGCGGGGGGTCCCTCCCACTCACAGACTCCCTCTGCTCACTATCCTTCCCAAGAGAGTCAGGCAGCAGAGCCCAGCCTCGAGCAAAGTCACCTGCCCACAGAGAAGGGGGTCAGACCCTGACCCCTTCCTCCATGTGCCCCTGCCCCTTGCCTGGCTCAGTAGGTCTCAGGCTGGCCTGCCCTCCCTGTCCCTGTTTCAGGAAGGGCTTGTCTGCACCTGCAGGCTCCATCTCCCTCCTGGGCTGCTGCTCCTGGGCACGTGTTACTTGGTGGCACGTGGCATGTTTCGCACTTTAGAAGGCTCTGTGGGGTGCCTCTGCATGGCAGCTCTCTTGAACCTCTCTTTGCGACTCAGCAGCTGAGCCTGGAACCCGCAGCCCCTCTGGCCCCACTCACTGCTGGTGTCGGGGGAAGGCAGCACTCAGCTGGTGGGTGGTAGCCACAGGGCCTGCTGATTAGCTCCTGCAGAGAGAACACTACTGAAAACCAAACTGCCCACAGTACACACTCCCTCCCTCCGCTGCTGTCTACGGAGGGCTGCCCAGGAGGCCTTGCTCTGTGGGTTTGTGAGCATGCTATGAGGGGGGCTTCGGCCTGGTCCGTGGCAGCCTCTGGGCCCCCACCTGTGGGGCCCAGCCTCAGACAGCTTTGTGCCATGCTCGGATCCAAAGTGACACTAAGGTCTCTGCTCTCCTTGGCATGGGCCTGGGCCTTCTCCACAGGCTGTTCTGACACCCTGACCTCCTCCCACCCCAGGTTCCCCAAGGCCACAGATTCGTACCCTCTCTCTAAGCCAACCGAGAGGGCTGACAGCCTGGGGTTGCCATGATCTGTGACACCTGCTCCCATCCTGAGCCCTGGCTGTCGTGTCTGTCTCTGGCTGTGGGCGAGGTGCCACAGGCCTGGCCCAAGCCAGCTTTGGCCTGACCCCTGCCTGTGCTGCTGCTGCTTCTGCTGCCCAAAAAACAAAAAGGCTGTGCAGCGGCTCTGTACTGTCCCGCAGTCTCTGGGGCTCAGGCTGGTGCGCCGGCCTGCACCCCCCCCAGGCGTCAGGATCGGGCCTGGCCAGGCTGCTACATTCTCCCACCCTGAAGTGCGGTTGGCCTTTCCTGCCTGGCAGCCATGCGAGAGGAGGGCTGGGCTGGCGCAGGTGAGTGCTATGGGCACTGGAGAGGAGGTTGGCCAGCCGAGGCCGCGTGCTGAGCCCCCGTGGGAGGAGTCCTGGTGGCAGCAAGGCGCTGCACGCCCCAGAGCCCCAGGCCCAGTCTGGCACCATGGCAGCTTCCTCCAGAAAGGGGCCTCTGGGAGCCGGCTGGAGGCCCATCTGGCAGGACCGCTAGAGATGTCACACTGCACGTCCTCAGAGGACACCCAGGGAGCAGCTGGGAACTCTGCCAGACCTCCACTCTCCCTCACCTTGGCCCTGGCTAGCCCACACCTCTCCTCACATTCCCTGAGGGCAGAGCCCCCAAGGCCAACCTGGGCATTAACACATCTGAAGTCTGCTGGCTTGACCTGAGCTTCAGAGAAGGTAGCTGGGGTGGCAGTCGTACCCAGCAACCCCAGCGAGCATCCTCGGCCCTTTTTCGCTGACAGCCAGGTCTCGCCTTTGCCAGTGTGCCAGCCCGTGCGTGTGGGCAGCCGGGCCTCAGGTGGGCTGCAGCCCCACAGCAGCCATCCAGTGTCCTGTGACAGAAGGGCCAACCTCCGTGTCTTGTGGGAGGGAGTCTCCACAGACCAGGGTCTGAAGGGTCTGAGGGGAGAGCAGGCTCCTGGCACCAAGTGAAGCCGAAGCCTGCTCCTGCCTTGGGAGACCCTAGCGCAGTCGCTCCTAACGCATACCCACGGTCCAGAGCCACCCCAGCCCCAGCTGGGTAGCAGGGGCTGGGGGCCTCCTCTGGGCTGGCAAGAAGGCGTCGCTCCATACACAGTCGCGTCGCCCACCTCCCCAGCCTAGAGCCACTCCTTCTGCTCACACGTCGCCTCCAGAGGCGGCCTGCCCCTGCACTGAAGCAGGTGATGCATGCTTGAGGCCTGCACAGGAAGCTCGGATAGGCCCAGGTGCCAGTAATGGAGAGGGTGCTGCTCAGTCCTTCCTGTCTCGAGGCCATAGGCTTCCTGGGCTGAGTCCCTTCCGCCTCCCATCTGGGAGCAGAGCTGTCAGCCCACCTGCTCAGGACGCGAGCAGAGCCACCTAGGAGAGTGCGACCCTCCCAAGATACCAGTCTCTCCACAAGTGTTAGAAATCACAGATAAAGTGTGTACTTAATGGCACTAAATTATTTCTGGAATTCCTTATAAGCACTAATTATACCTGATTATAGGTTAAAATATTTATGTTGTCAAAATGTTTTGTTGAGGACATGTTTAACCTTTTGTGTGTTCATTGTGTGCTAAGACGTGGGACCTAACCAGTTCCCCTGCCGGCCTTTCTGGCGGTGGGCCGAAGGGACAGCGTGAGCTGCAGTCTGACCTAGGGTGCTGGTGGGCCTTTGGTCAGAGTGCCCCTGCCCAGGATCCCAGGCACCCAGTAGGGATGCCAGCTCTCATCAGCATGCATGGGATGAGGGGGTTCAGAGCTAAGAGGGCTTGTTGCTGGCCTGGGCAGGGGGGCGAGGAGACTGGTCATCTTGCCTGCCCTCCTGTCATCAGCCCTGCAGTGTGAGTGGCCATACTGCCTGCCCTGGCTCACAGCCCTTCCCTTGCTCGCTGGAGTCCAGAGCAAGAGGTCCTAGGAGGCGTGGGGCCTGTGCTGTCACTTGGCCCCTCAGCCGGAAGAGTGGCGGCAAGGTCTCTGTGGCCACCGGAGAGCTGCGAACACTGACCCCTTCGGGGTCACTGGGGCCCACTGCCCCCACCCACTCTGGATCTTCCTCTTCCTGCCTCCACTCCCTCGGCTCGCCTCTCCTGACAGTGCTTCTAACTCAGTCCAACCCAGCACGGAGTGGGGAGGTTCTGGGGAGCTGTGGGCCAGCCAGGGAGGTGCCCCGGAAGAGCACTGGGCTGGCAGCCTGGCCTCAAGCAGCCTACCATCTGTCTCCTGTGAGGACCAGGACTCCTCTCCCCTGTCCACCCACAGGGGGAACAGCCAGCTTCACCACCCATGGCTAAGGGTGTGTGTACCCAAAAGATGCCCCCGTAGTACCCGACTCTCCAGTGCCTAGCCTGCCCGTGGGGCCCAAGCCAGTCCCCTGTTGCACCACCCACCCACCCTGACAACTTGTCAGCTCGGGGTCACACTACTTCTCTCCTGGAAAATCTCCAGGCTTTCCCGGAGAAAGGGAGATGGATGTTTATTTCCTAAAGTTTGCAATTCATTTGTGAGGGGTCTCAGGATTGTTGGGGACTGCTGAGGAAAGAAAATGTGTTGAGTCCGTTGTCCAGTCATCCCTGAGGTCTGGTGTTTCATCATTGTCGTGTGTTTCTGCAGGCAGAGCCAGCTCTGGAGGGCAGGTCAGTGCACGGGAGGCTCAGCGCAATATCAGAGCACCTGCCCACCCACTGGCTCTCCTTCCAGATAGTGTCTCTCGAGTTTGGGTTCTTGCATGTAAAATATTCCACAATAAACAAACAACTGGTTCCTCTGTGATCTCTGGAGTGGGCTATGATCGTCCAGGGGCTGACGGGACCTGACCACCCATCTTTCAGCAGGAGCTGCTGCAGGTTCCTGAGGGTAAGGCAGTCTGGGAAGCCCACTGCAGGCTTCCCTCAGGCCCAGCTGCTAGGGGCGTTGGGCTGGAGGGAAGTCCCCATGCCTGGGACATAGCCCAGTTGGGGAGCACTGGTCACAGTAGGCTTAAAGCCAGCACAGCTGCCTGGGAGCTCCAGATGGGGGCCCTGGCCCTGTCTCATCCCTGTCCCAGTGTGTGGGGGGAGGCACTCATCCCCACCTGGGGCATCTGACACGTTGAGCAAGCAGGCCTGAGACGTCACCGCAGCTGGGCTTCCTGAACTTGGCTGGGCCTTTGAGTCTTCTACAGAACTCATGTTAGGTGCTCAGTTTGACAGCTGCCGCTCCAAGTGCCCCGCCCCCTTTCAGTAACAGCTTTATTGAGATGTAATTCACATTCCATACAGTTCACAGGTATAAAGTATACAACTAGGTACTTTTCCAGTGTGTGCAGAATTGTGCTACCAGGAGCACAGTGACTTTAGAGCATTTTCATTATCCCAAAAGAAGCTTCTACTCTGGAACAGTCAACTCCCACCCACCCTACCCCCTCTCCCTTTTAAGAAGGCCCCTCCTGTGCTGGGAGCCGGGCACCCTGTGCACTGCTGCCTGGTGGTATCCTCCAGAAGCTGGCTTTGCACATCCTGCTGGGGTGGGAGCTGTGGAAGCCATGAGGTGCCTGCCCCTTTAATCCCTTCACCTCCCTGGGTTGGAGGATGTACCTCGAGTGGGGTAGATTCATTATGTATGCAGGCAAACCTAGGATGGATGCAGAGGCGTCTGCCCAGCCTCTTGTGCGCCAGTAGAGAAGTGAGGTCTGAAAACCATAGGCTTGCGGAGGGGTGGGCGTGAAGGGCACCGTCTCTGTGGCTAGCAGTGAGGCTGCCTACCCACTCTGAACCCCAGCCCCCCAGGGTGGGTAGCTGGGGGAATCTGTCCTGCTGGTAGGAAGCAGAGGGGGTAGAGCTGGAGGGTCACCCTGGGACAGCCAGCAGCCCAGGCTGGAAGTGGCAGTATTGAGCTGCCTTCAGTCAGACGCCTCCCTGGGCTCCAGGGAGCCCCAGAGCCCCCGCCCATTTCCAGCCAGTCAGGGGGAGACATGGACCCCCTCTGAAGCATGGAGACTGGCCAGCCCCAGGCCCTGTGAATAGAATGGGAGGCATGCATCCTGAGCCCTTGCTGTGCCCCCAGCCCTGAAGTACTGGGGGTGCTCAGAGGGGCCTGGGCTGTGCCCTGTCCCGTGGAGAGGGGGCAGGACCTGAGACCCACCATGGACTTGTGCCTTCAGCCCACGTTCCTGAGAGCCCACTCTGAGCCAGGAGAACAGGGGGCTCGGGGCCTGGCTCAGTTCCCAGAATCAAGGGCACCCTACAGCCAGAAGCACTGGTGCCCCTTCTGGGGCGGTGAAAGGGAGGCTGGGGGAGCAGGAGGCCTCCAGCCACAGGCAAGGGAGGGTGACCATGCGACCAGCCCTAGCCAACCAGCCAGTCTCCAGGTAGGGTCTCCAGAGCCCTGGCAGGCACTCTCCAAGATGCACCTTCACCATACAGTACCAGCTGTTCCTTCAAAGGAGGGGTCTGTGGAGAAGGAGGTTTGGGAAGGGCCAGAGTAAAGTTACAGTGTCAGCTTCTTCCTGTCCCAGATGAGGGTGGTTTGTAACCCTGACTCCTCATTTATGCCAGGCACACTGGCCCTTGTTTGGTTGTGGCACAAAGAGGTTTGGTTTCACCACCAAGAGGAACTCACTGGCATGTGGAACTGAGAAGGTCGGGTGGTTCGGCATCAGGGACAGCTGGACGCAGCCTCTCAGGGACCTGGGCTGGAGCCGGCCTCCTCTCTGGCTTTGCTGTTCCGTGTGGCTGCCTGAGGCGCCTGCAGCTCCAGCCTGGCTCTCTCCCAGGAGTTTCAGCAGGAGCCGCAGAGCCACCCCCAACCCCCGCCCCCAAACCAGACGTTTCGCAGAGGCAGGAGGAACCCTGGGGAGGCACACACAATCCGTGGTCAGTGCAGTGTGACTGGAAAGGGCCAGGGATGAGTGACACACCCAGGGCACTCCGCCCCCGCCCCTGTGCTCCCTCCGGGCTACCTGCTGTGCCTTCCCTGTGGAGCCCTCAAGAGGGGCTGCTCTCTGCTCCCCCCAGAGATCTGTGAGGGGCGGCGTGGGAGCACTGTGGGCCCTGCCTGCTGCCCTTCTGGAAGCACTGAGGAACCTTTTCTAACCCACCTCTTTTGTAAGGAAAGGGTCTCTTGTGAGTCCCCAGGGCGAGCAGAACCAGAGGCCTTCAACAGACGTGAGTAACCCAGAAATTCCAGCTTATTTCAGAGGGCCCCCTGCCTGTTCTTGCTGGATGGCCCCGCCGAGGGCCCTGGCCTGGACCTCCAAGCCCAGGCCCCCGGCTTCCCAGGGAGCACAGTCCTTATGCTCTCAGCACTAGGGAATCAGCCACATGTTTCTGAGGATGAAGTAGACTCCTCTGTCTGGGGCCATCTCCTCTCCACACCCCCGCTCCACGCTCCCTCTAAGAGCACCCTACCCAGGGCTTCAGGCTGCACTGTAGGTCCTTGAGCAAGTCTGTGGTCTTTCCTTTCCTGACCTGTCAAAGCGAACCATTAAGTGGTAGGTAAATCCACTGCCCACACTCACTTGTAACAAGGGAAGTGGGCTAGGTGTGAGGCCTGGGGCTGCGGGAGAGCTCACAGCCCTGGCTGGCTGAAAAGGCTCCCAGTCACGGAGCCCAGTGTCACTGGTGAAGTCTATGCTGGACAGTTAATTCAAGATCAGGACCCACGTATCGCTGGATTCAGCCCGTGATGCCTGGGGTCCCCATTCACTCTCCTTGCCACCAACTTGATCCAACCCATCCTGTGATACCCCGTCAGTCTACACCTGGCCTCTCCCCAAACAGCCAGTTAGCCCCCCAGGGGACAGATATCTCCCTTCACTTGTCATGTCTGTGAGCCTCACTCCGCACTGTGGAGGTGGCTTTAGGTTTCAACCAGGTCAGTGTGGAGGGTCTAGTAAGTGACTCATGATAACCCCGGAGGTGACCTGGAAAGGTTTGGAGCTAGAAATAACTTGCCCAGTGCACAGCAGAGGCCAATCTGGAATGAAAATACAGGATCATCCATGTCAACCGCCACTTGGTCCCATTGCGTCCAGACGGTAGGGGAACCCAGCCAGGGCCCCAGGTGTCTCTGCGCTTTGGCCTCCTCGGCCATAACCTGGGTAGGTCTGGCTTAGCTGCTGCGGAAGTGAAATGTAAATGGAAGGTGGTGGGGCCTTCAGGGGTGGGGAGGGTTTCAATGGTGGGACACCTGCCCTGAGTGGCTTGGAACTAACAGAAATGCCTCTCATCTCTAAGACGCTCAGAAACACCTGAGGAAAGAAGGGGGAAGATGCACCTCCACCTCCCCCCGACCCAGTCCCATAGTTGGCAAAACCCAAGTCAGGCAGGGAGGGGCCCAGCTTTCTGACCACATTCCAAAAGGTAGGGACCTTGGAATAGAGGGTAGGGCCACCTGGGTCAGCCCTGCCCAGGTGTCCAGGACACACCTGGCAGCAATCCTAGCCAGGTGTCAGGCCTGGAGGCCCTGCTGAGAAAGCAGGCCCAGCTGGCTTCAGCCCCTGCCAGCCAGTGCTATGGCCCTTCCCCACCATGTAGGTCCAAGAAGCACAAGGCATGTGACCCAGGACCTGGCTCCCAGGAGTTTCTCTATGACGCCACGTCACCCCAGTCTGGGCAGGGAGCCTATTGGCTGTGCCAGGGCCTTCAGGGCGAGGCTTGTCTGGCTCTGTGCCCCAACTCACCCTGGGTCTCCAGTGGCTGCCCTGCTCCAGACTGCTGAGTGGCAAGCCAGCCCAGCTCCCTGGGCAAGTTGCTTCACCTCCCCCTGCCTCAGTTTCCTCATCTATAAAATGGGAATGACAACAGCTGAGTCCTCCTACAACTGAATGGGTTAATGTGGGAAAGCACCCAGTGACTGTGCCCAGTGCAGGCATAGCCAGCAGCATCATTACCAGCCGGCTGGGCCCCGCCCCTCCCAGGCACACCAGGACAGAGTGGTCCACCACTACAGCTTGTGCCGCCCAATGCCCTGGCACCTGTTACTTGGGTGAGCTCAGCTGTCCCAGCCAAGAGGGGCCTGAAGAGCTTGTGTGCGGTCTCAGGATCTTTGAGGGGGAGGAGCTACCTCAAAGAGAAGCAGGTTCCCCTGATGAACAGCAGCTCCCAGCCTGACTTCCCCACCCTCGCCTTGAGGACTGCCCTGGGAATCCCAGGCTGCGAGCAAAGTTTTGTATCTTTGGTGGCAAAGATTTAACACTCCCTTGCCATCCCCTGCCTATGCCACGTGTAAAGAGGCTTCTGCCAGACCTCAGTTTCATCGGGTGTTTCTAGTCTGGGCTTTAGGTCTCCTATTGACCTCACCTTACCCTTTCCCCAACTCCTGCAGTTAGGCATGCACATTGAGCCATGCTCTTTACATGCCTGGTAAATTCATTCAAAGGGCAGGGCCTCCAACACGCCCCACCTGCCTCTGCAGAGTGATTGTAGGAAGGGTTATTCCCATTTTAGGGGAGACTCAAAAAGGTGAAGTAAGTGGCTCCAGGCCACATAGCAAGTCGGTGAGAAAGCGGACTTGCTTCCCGACTGTGAAGGTGTTCCTTGGGCTCACTCCACAGCCCTTCCCTCCCCCCTGCTCTCCCCACTCCTCCCTGGGAAGGGCTGTTAGAATTTTTCAGGGAAGTCACCAGATTGCCAAGGCCTCCCGGGGAGCCAGGCCCTGGGTGGGATTCCTGAGCAGAGCCACTTCAATAGGGAGGTGTGGAGTACCCCATGGCTCCTGGCCACCCCTGTTCTGGGTAATTTTCCACAGCAGCCACTTCCAGCAGGGGAACAAAGAGAGCAGAGTGTCCAGGCTGAGCCTCAGGGACTTGGGCCTTCAAGGCCTCTCTTGGCCCAGGATACCTCCCCCTTCTAAAGTACGCCACTAATTTTACTCCATTGGAGGGTGTGGCCAGACAGACTAAATCTGGAATCCGAGCAAGGTGGTATTTGGGGTGGCATGACTCACCGAGGCCAGGGGCAAAGAGGGACTGGGGTCTAGACCTCTGACAGTGTCCTTGGCTGCCCTCCACCAAGGGCGCCTTTCTCCGCTTGCACACCTGCAGGGGCAGGAAGCTCACTGTCTCCATTTTCAGATACCTGAATGTTACTTCTGGCTTATTTCTTTAAAAAAAAATTTTATTTATTGATTTTAGAGAGAGGGAGGGAGGGAGGGAGGGGGAAAGAGAGGGAGAGAAATATTGATGTGCAAGAGAAGCATCAATCAGTCGCCTCTTGCACGCCCCCAGCCAGGGACCCAGCTGGCAACCCAGGCACGTGCCCTGGCTGGGAATCAAATCAATAACTTTTCAGCTCCCAGGCCAGTGCTTAATCCACTGAGCCACACCAGCCAGGGCTAATCTTTTATTTATTGATTTCAGAGCCAGAGGAAGGTGAGGGAGAGAGAGAGAAACACTGACTTGCTGCTCCACCCACTTATGTGTTCACTTATTGTGTGTGCCCAGAGCAGGGACTGAACCCAAAACCTTGGCACATCAGGATGACACTTCAACCAACTGAGCTACACAGCCAGGGCAGTTCTGGTTCATTTCAATCTACCTCCTTGGAATCCCTCCCCTGCCAACCCACAGGGCCGAGGGTTCAGTCTCCTGGCCTGTCTCCAGCCAAGCTGCCTCCTCTGCTTGTCATGATGCAGAGCAACCCAGCTCAGGTCTAAAGCACAATCTGCCTCTTTCTTGCAGCCTCAAGTCTGGAGCCAGGTAGCCCTGAGGCCCAACCCTGTTGCTGTCCCTGAGTAGCTGTGTGACCTTAGCCGTCAGATCCTTAGAACTTTCTGGGTTTTCCTGTCCTGGGTACTGAGGTGAGCCCACCTTCAGGGGCTGGACTGGGCCAGGTGGCCCCCAAGCCTATCAAATGTCCCCACAGCTGGATCTGGGAGGAAAGCAGATTAAGACAGGCGGGAAATTCCAGCCCCTCGCAGGCTGACCTCACAGCCCGGCCCCTCCGTGTCATCAGGAACATCACCTCCAACCTGGTGACAGGCATCATCAGGCTCCTGTTCCAGCAACTAAAGCTCAGAGTGGCGATGTAACTGGCCTGAGGCCACACAGTAGTTGTTACAGCTATACATTGGACGGATCTTTCTTGCTCTGAAGAGCCAAATCTAGAAAGTGAAGTTTGTCGGGACACCTCTGTCCTCCCCCTAAGTCCAGAGACCTCTGGGACGGGCCCAGTCCTGCGGCTTCCATTCAGCCCCTTTGCTTGGTGCTGGAGAAACTGAGGCCCAGAGAGGGGCCATGGCCTGCCCGAGCTCCCGCAACAGCGGGCCAGAGGCAGCGGCGCAGAGACTAGGTAAAATGAGTGACTGCAGGGTTCTCCGTCGGGGGTCGGTTTGCCGGGCTGACCCGGGACCGGGTCAAGCTCTCCCAAGGTGGGGCGGGGCCGTCCGGCCCGGGTCGGGGCGGGGCCTACTCGCTCGGACCCGCCCCCGTCCTGCCCTCCCTGCCTGCCCTCGCAAACCGCCGCTGAGGAATCCAGTTTACGAGGAACTTTTCGCTGGCGTCGGGCAGCCACCGAGGCCAGGGCGGGCTGCGAACGCGCGGAGCGGCGACGGCAGCGGGCCGGGGCTGACGGACGCAGAGCTCGTTGCGAAAGTCCGTGGTCCCCGGGCCCAACCGGAGGTGGCGACGGCGAAATGGACGAGCCGCCCTTTACCGAGGCGGCCTTGGAGCAGGGGCTGGCCGAGCCGTGCGAGCTGGACGCGGCGCTGCTGACTGACATCGAAGGTGCGTCAGGGCCGGCTGGGCTCCGCACAAATGGGGCGCGCAGGCGGCGCCCGGCCTTTGTCTCCCCGGGCAGGGCGCGGGGCTTCCCGGCGTCTCTGTACTCCGCGCTGCGGTGTTCAGCCAGCGCGGAGCCCCTCTGCGCCCACTCAGGCGTCTTGGGCTGCGCCGCGCAGACAAAGCGTCTTGAACCCCACGGCAGCGGCAGCTAGAGTTTGGGTCCGGGGCGTTGCCGAGGCTCCGCCTCGGCTCCGCCCGTGACGTCAGCGGTGGGTTACTTACGGTCATTCCCTCGGTCCCGAGAGTTCAGCTCCGCGCTGGAGCTGCGCTTGCGCTTGTGCGCAGCTCGTCCTCCCGCCACGCCCCGCAGGTTCAGGCTCTCCGGGTCGAAGACCGCAGCTCTTTGGCAACTGTTGAATACTAGGCCCCATCTTACACACCGTGGTGCGGCGGGGAATGGGGGGGTTGTCGGGTCACAGACCACCGCTACCTCCCTTTCTTGGGAGCACAGAAGTCCTTAAGAAAACTGGCAAAAACGGATATTGATATTTAGTTGCCCCTTGGGGGCGGAGCAGGGGTGGGGCTACTTTGGGCACAGAGATGGGTCAAGATCTCCCCGAGCAGACTTTTGAGCTGAGAACCGAGAGTCAGCTCTGGGACCAATTGGGAAGGATGTTTTCCCGGCCACCAGCACAGCCAGGGCAAAGGCCCTGAGTTTGAGGACCTGGAGGGAAGGC
>VMDR010003472.1:31903-71928 GCA_007922815.1 Macrotus californicus
TCCCCCCCCCCCCCCCCCATGGTTGCTGCACAGGTTCAGCAACATTGGCTAAGTTGCATTTGGTTGACAGGGAAACTGAGGTCAAGAGCTCAGGACTCAAATTTCCCACCCCTGGATGGACGTGCAAGTGGAGCCTGTTCTGCCTGGGATTGGCAGAACACACACATCTCCTTCAGCCTTACAGGTCAGCCCAGCTGGCTGCTGGCTGGGGGCTCATCAGCTTGCTTTCCCTGAGACCAGGCTAGAGCAGGGCTAGAGAGGAGAGACCCTAATCACTTCATTCTGCATCTCAAACCCCAAGTCCTGGGGAAATCCGAACTTGACTCAACAATTTCACAAGTACTAGGCTCATGGGTGGAGCCTGGGAGGTGCCATGACTAAGCGGTGCATACCTGGGCTTTGGGGTCAGGACTTGAATCTGGACACTATGCACTTAATACCCTGCACAAGCCATTTCACACCTTGATCCTCAGTTTCCCCTCTGGATGCAAATGCTTCCATTCAAATCAGAGCAGAAGTACCCAGGTACAGGTCTGGCATAGACAGACCTTTCTTTTCTTTTCTTTCTTTTAAAGATTTTATTTATTTATTTTTTAGAGATGGGGAAGGGAAGGAGAAAGAGAGGGAGAGAAACATCAGTGTATGATTGCCTCTTGTGTGCCCCCTACTGAGGACCTGGCCTGCAACCCAGGCATGTGCCCTGTCTAGGACTTGAACCAGCGACCCTATGGTTCGCAGGCCTGTGCTCAGTCCACTGAGCTACACCAGCCAGGGTCAGATGTTTCTTATTTACTCATTTATAGAAACATTCTCTTAACCCTAAGCCCCAGGACCCAAAGGTCAGGATTGGGCAGCCATTGGGGGTAGGGGCAACTGGAGGTCAGACTAGGCACCAGCTCTAGTCTGAGAAAAAGGGAACAACTGGGCCTTGTGCTGGGATGAATTCAGTCCCACAACCATGTCTGGCTTGCCTGAGCTCAGGGAAGGGGACATACTGATGATCCACTTCCAGTTGCTGGCCCTGAAGTGCAGAAACTCATGGGCAGTTTCAGGACTGAGGCCCCCTGCTTCTGGCAGGGGTGGGTGGAAAAAAAGCAGACCCCCCTCAGAGAGGCCTAGAGCCCTCCAGCCTGGCTCTCGAGGCTGCAGATTTGCTCCTGCTGCCTCCCAGCCCTTCCCATTAGCCACCACACTGTTGTGGTGCCACAGCATGGAGCAGCTGCCCAGAGCCACCACTGCTGGCCACAGCGTGGGCAGGAGGACTCTCACTGGCTTGGACATGAGGTTTGCCCACTGCAGCAGGTTTCTTGTTTTTTATTCAGACTTTCTGCTCTTTCCCTCAATTACGCACCTACCCTCTTCGCATTGTGGAATAATTAGAAAGCACAGGTGAGCAACAAAGAAGGCAAAATCTTCCTTAAACCCTCTACCTACAGACAAGCTCTGTTGATTACATGGGGGATTATTTCCTATGTGCCTGGACATATTTTTTCAGAATGGCTGCATACTCTTGACCCTCCATTTAAAAACAACTTCACTGAGGTATAGTTTACCTGTCCTAAGATTTGTCCATTTTAAGTCTACAATTCAATGAGGTTCGGTAAGTTTACCAAGCTGGGTGAGCATCGCCTGTTGGCTGAAGAGCATCTTCATCACACCAGTAGGTTCCCTCCTGCCCACTCACAGCTGCTCTGCAGCCTGCCCCAGCCCAGGCACCCCAGCTCTGCACTTTCATGCACAGAGTCCATTGTAACCTGCTTCGTTCCATGACAGTAGTCAGGGCCCCTGGCTTACCCACCTGTCCCCATTGATGGACATCTAGTTTGCTTTGTGCTGCAGTGGACACCCCAAGGCCAGTGTTTGCCAGGAGGAGTCCTTGTTCAATTCCATAGGTAGGCTGAAGCTCTGGGAGGGGAATTGCTGGTCTGAGGCTGGGCTGCTTTCCAGCCTTTCCCTGCCCAGGGAGCTAGGCATGTTTGATAAGGCCTAGACAGAGGTGACTTAAGGGTGTGAAGGGCAGGGCCCAAGGGTCTCCAAGTCCCCTGGGAGGAACAGGGGTTGAGAGGTGGGCCAGGCTTCAGGTACTGGTTCTGGAGCTGGACCAGATCTAGGAAGCAGTGGGGAATCTGGGGAAGGGGGTTGGAGCAGGGCATTGCCATGCTTGGGTTGCTTGTCCTAAGTCCCCTCTGGTGGCTGAGGTGGAGGATCACAACACTAATAGGGAACCAATTGAGCACTTGCTGCATGCTAGGCACTATACAGACCATTGAGTCCTCTCAACCACCCCAGGTGGGTAGACTTAGGGTCCTCACCATATAGATGAGTACCTTGAGGCACAGAGAGGTTAGGGGACTTGCCAAAGTTTATACAGCCGGAATATGGCAGAGCCAGGATTCAGGCCCAGGCTGTGGGCTCCAAAGCCCACTGTCTTAGCTCTGAACCTCTGGGCTCCTGAGATTGGGGTTAGGGGCAGGGTGTGGCAATAGAACACAGAACAAGAGACTGCTCCACATGAGTTTGTGTTGGGGCCAGGGAGTGGGTCATAGAGGGGCACAGGCTACAGGCTACCTCCCTCTCCCAGCCAAGAACAGCTTTGGAGTCATGAGACTGAGGACTGGCACCAGGGAGCCAGGCACAGGCCCCGAGCCCCACCCTGCTGCCCGGCCCTCTGCCACATGAATGGTTGTGGGGTGGAGCTACAGAGTTCTGTGTTCTGTGGGCAAAGGCTCTGCCCTGGCGACAGTGCCCAGTGGCCTCCGATGAGCTCCCCTGCCTCCCCACACCTCCTTTCTTGCTCTATGCTCTGGGGTGCCTGTCAGCTGTGGGCAGAGGGGACTTGAGAGTCGCCCTGCAGGTTTGGGATTATTGCTAAACTGGGGGCAGTCTTCACCTTCCCTCTGATTAACTTACTGGGGCTTGCACATGCTTCTAAGTGCAGGAGAGGCAAATGGAAGTGGAGTTTCTGGCCAGGGCCCCCACATCCACCATGGGAGGGCCTGGCTGAGGAGCCCCCTTCAGGCTCTAGAGGCACAGCCTTTGGTGGTACAGCTCGCTCTGCCCCGGACCTGGAGGCCTCCACGTTCACATGGTGTCTGTGGTGCCCCAGGGGCCTGACAGGCTGGCCGCTTGCTTGGCTCTTGCCTCCCTCCACCCCTTCCCCGCCGTGCTCTCTGGGCTCACAGCCCTGTGCGCCCTCCCAAGGTACCTAAACCAACCGCATGCAGCCTCACCTCCGAGGATCCAGGCCATGTTGACCAGCTGTTTTTTGGATCCACACCAGCTATGGTGGTGAGGACAAGTTGGGGGCCACACTGCCAACTGGCACCTCTCCCACTGTATCTTGTGCCCAATTCTCTTCCCGGTCCCACTAAGCACAGAACCCCCCCACACACCCCACCCCGACTTTAGAAAACACAACCTGAGACTGCCTCCTGGCCAGCCCTGGCTCATAGCGCCCCAGTGCCTAAACTGCCCGTGGCTCCGCAGTGCTCCCCAGAGTTCCCGTTTCAGATAGCATTCATGGCCTGTGAGGCTCGCCAGACCTGCCTGTCCTCTGCCATTTCCTGTTCGCCCAGAGCCTGCCCTCGGGCTCTCCCCGTGCCCCCCTGCTCTGCAATGGTGCCTGTCCTCCTGGCCCCTGGGCCCAGTGCCCCTCGGGAGAGAGTCCTCTCCTATCAGACATGGCTACCTTCTGGGCCCCCTTTCTGCCCTCTTTGCTGCCTCTTGGCACCTGGCCTGCCCAACCCAGGGTCGCAGGAAGCAGGAAGTCCCCCGTGTGGCAGTGCCTGGGTGCTTTTCCTGGGGAGAGTGCCCTGCCCTCTCTGAACTTCAGGGGCCTCCCCTGGAAAGCAGTAGGTAGAGGCTATAAGATTTTCTGCCCCTGAGCTCCTGTGGGTTCCAGCCCTGATGCCTCCAAGGGGACAGGGTTGGGAGGAACAGAGAGAAGCATGCTGGGAGTCGGTCCAATAGACAGGCAGGCAGGTGACTGGGAGTTACCTCCTGCTCAATGGTCACCTCGCTGAACATAAACATCCTGAGTGAGCCCCAGCCAGGGGTCACTACTGGGCAAAGGCCTGGGATCTGGACTTTTCCCTGCCAACAGGTGACGCCCAGGTGGGAATGGCTGTGCTGGCCAGAGGAAGTGTTTCTGCCAGCCACAGGCCCTGTGGATGTGCCCTTTGACCCTGGGAACCAACTGGGACGGCCCACATGTGAGACCCATGTCCCACGTGGCCCCATAAGGGCCTCCTGATAAGCGGGGAGGGGGTGATCTTTGAGTCCGTTTTCAGGTTTGTGAGTCCCCTGCTAGGTTTGGGGTTTGGTGGGGGGTACAGCGGGGCTAGGGGGTATCCATCCCATCTGGGAGAGTTGGTGGCTTAGAGTGGCCCACTCTGACCTGGAGCCCTACTGAAGACCCTACTTCCCAACTGACACCCCAGCTCTATCCAATGAGCTTGCCCCTCCCAGTCACACCTCAGGCCTGCCCTTCCCAGGGCTCCAGGGTCCCCACTCTCCCTGCAGCTAAAAGGCTAGAGGGCCAGAGGCCTTCACATGCAGCCCCTGCTGTATGGCCATGGACAAAGTGGCTTAACCCCTCTGAGCTTCAGGTTCTTGTCGGTGCACCAGGAACAGTAATAGAACCAGCTCCTAAGGTAGCGGACAGTTGGACGAGCTCAGTTAGGTCAAGGGCTTAAGCAGTGCACCGGCACATAGCAGGCCCTCAGCCAGCACCAGTGAGTGTTCATTTGCTGTTTATTTGAATCTTCACCTGAGGACATGCTCATTGATTTTAGAGAGAAGGGAAGGGAGGGAGAAAAACACTGATGAGAGAGAGAAACATTGATCTGTTGCCTCTCTTACGTATTCTAGCCAGGGACTGAATCAGCAGCCTGGACCTGTGCCCTGACCGGGACTCGACCCTGCCACCTTTCAGTTTATGGGATTATGCTCCAGCCAACTGAGCCACACTGGCCAGGGCCAATGACAGTTAGTATTATTATTTAGAGCAAGGGTCCCCAGCTCCTGGGCTGTGCACCTGTACTGGTCTGTGGCCTGTTAGGAACCGGGCTGCACAGAAGGAGGTGAGCGGCAAGCAAGCAAGCGCAGCTCCTCTCGAATTACTCCTGTTCCCACTCTACCCTGCCCGTGGAAAAGTTGTCTTCCACGGAACCAGTCCCTGGTTCCCAGAAGGTTGGGCACCGCTGCATCAGAGCACTTCCCCAGGACCTGGCACCTGGCTAAAAGTATAGTTATGTTTAGGTAAACAGACACCCCCCCCCGCCCCGGTGTTAGCAGTGATTATCTGGGGGCCTGTGTTCAAAGTGTTTAGGATATTCTGGGCTATGGCTCCCAGTTCTGAGCACCCACCATTTGGGGATTCTGGGTTTCTGGGTGGGAGGCAAAGTGGGGCTGCTCGAGGCCAATGGGGGCTCCCTGCCCCCACCTTACCCCTGAGGAGGAAGTCCCCTGAGGTTAAAGATACAGAGATGAGAGCTGGAAGGGACCTTAGAAATGCCATTGTCATCACTTCCGCACTCTGTGCAGATGAAGAACAGAGGCCTGAAGACCCTTAACTCACCACAGTTCCCCTGCCACCCAGGTCAGGTGGTCCGGGCCCAATGACAGCGAGGTTGGGGGTGGTGAAGGCACTGGAGACCCATGAGAAGCAAAAAGGAAGCCAGGCCCAGTAGGGATTGCTTCCCAGGCCAAAGAACCTGCTAAAAAGTGTTGCTGATCTCTGGTCCCAGGTGACTGTTTCCTGCACAGAACACCTCAAGGCAGCCTTGGACAAGCAAATCAAAGCCCCAGTCACCCAGGTCTTGGGACTAAACAAAGCAACCAAAAGTAAATAAAAACAATACAACCCAGTGTTGCTGATGCTATGAGGAAATGGGACACATTGTAGGGAGGTTGTAAATGGCTTATCTTTTCAGAGAGAACAGCCTGGCAGCTGTGCAACAGGTCACAGGGAAACAGCCCATAAGGGAGAAATAGATACAATCCGTGTAAGACGTGCACACACTGCAGTTTAGGTGGGAACTAGTGCAGTTGCTCAGCAGCACAGCCACCGCACCAGGCCCGTGCGTTCTGTGGGAAGAAGGATGGGCCCGAGCCCACACCTGGGACAAGATGTCTGAGTTGGTGCTGATGGGCATCTTGTGTAATGGCCATTGTACGGGTCATGTTCAGGGATCTGTAGACTTGGGAGCTGCTGCTTGGGGTGGCACAGGTGAGGGGGAGGACCTGAGAAGCTGATGTCGGAGGAGGTTTTGGAGGAGGAATAGGAGGTCGCCAGGTGGACAGAGAATAGTGGGAAGGGCACTCCCGGCAGAGGGAAAGGTCTGGGCAAATGCTCGAATTAGCATGATGTGTTCAGAAAACAGACAAGGAAGGGAGGCTCGGCTGGCCCTGGAGCAGTGAGGCTCAGGTGGCTGGAAACCAGCAGCTGGCTGGTGGCTGGCAGTTTATACAACTCTTGACTCTGATCCAGTCTTTGCTCAGCCTTGTGCTGGGTGCTCTGGGGTCACAGTTGGTTCCAGCTTTGGCTCTGCCTTAAGGGGCCCGCTGACGCCTGACCTCCAAGGGAGCTTAGGAAGACCACAGAGAGGAGGCAATGTGAGCTGAGCCTTTAAAGGCTTTCTGTTGCCTTCCTCACCTGAGGCAAATGGTGACAGCAAGTCGGGCAGAAGCAGGCTGGGGCTGACAAGTGTTGGCTCTGGGGTTGTGGACCTGGGTCTGAGTCCCAGGTTCTCCACTTGGCAGCTGTGGGGCCTTTAAGCACGTGGCTGCCCACTTAGTCTTAGTTTCCATCTATAGAGCCCATCCCATTCCAGGAAAATCCGGCACACACTTGTACCCCTGGGGCATCCCTGAGCTCACAAAGGGCAACCGGTGCCCCTGGTGCACACGTGGCCAGCTGAGGACATGCGAACCTCCTGACCCGAGTGCTCAGGGTGATCAAGGAGGCACAGGTGGCAGCAGCAAGACGGATGGTGGGCAGAGTGCAGCCCCAGCTCCCTGCAGTGCTCAGTGAGCACCCCATTCCCACTCTGTACCCTCCATCAAGCAGGCAGAGGCAGATCGCCCAGGGGGCTCCCAGGAGCTACATCTCACTCTCCTGAGTGGTGGTGCTGCTTTATGTGGTTCTTTGCAATTGGGCAACCCTTGGTATCTGCACTGCACGGGAGACTTTGCAGATCCCTTTCCAGCCCATACCGTACCCTGGACTGTCAGTGTCCTTGGCGCAGGTGATGGACCAGCTTGGATTGGAATCCCAGCTCCTTGGCTGCCTCCCTGACCTCCAGCCCCAGCCCCTCCACAAGCACACTGGCCCCCTGTTGTCTCCACATCACATCAAGCTCACATTTGCCCAAGGGCATGGCACTGCTGTTTCTCCTGCCCAGGACATTCTTCCTCCCTCCTGGCCCACTCCCTTACTTCATTCAGGCCTTTCCTCAGATGTCATCTCCTCAGAGAGCCCTGTCCTGACTACCTCACCTGCAGAGGCCCCTCACACTTTCTCCTCTGCCTCAGTTTCTTCGTGCGCTCGTCACCACCTGCACCCACATTCCTTCATGTATTTGCAAACCGCTGGTCTCCCTCCCTGGAACAGGACCTCCCGAAGGGAAGGTCTCTGTGCTATGTCCCTGCACCTTCTGTGCCCGGCACAGGCCTGACACACAGCAGGCCCTTAGGGAAGGGCAGTAGTTCCTCTGAGGAATACAGGGTCCGGCACACATAATGCCCCCTTTGTATTACAAAATCATAAGCATGTAATTCTGCAACATAATCATACCCAAGCACACCTGTCTGTATATGACACTTTAGGTGAAACGGTCAAATTAAAACTATAAATTATTACACCCATCTTATTACCCAATGAACCACACTCAAACAGGCCTTACTTCTGCTGGACCCTATAGATCTGGGCTTCATGAACCAGGCCATATTGTGTAGATAGTGAGTTCCGTGCCCTGGGAGGCATGCAAGCAGAGTTTGGGATTCAAGGCTTCATGCAGGTTGGGTGGGCTCTAGGTTTCTGTGATGGTCATAGCTGGGCTCCTGCAAGTTCATGGTATGGGGCCCTCCTAGGATTTCCATCACTGCTTCAGAGTAAACAGGCCAGAGAGTCAAAGGCTGACCCACATCTGCCTTCAAAGGGAGGTTGGAAGGTAGAACAGGGAGGGAGGGAGGGAGGGAAGGAGGGGTAGTTTCAGGTTTCCTGTTGGGTCCTGACAGAATCAGGGCTAAAGAGTAGGAAGAAGAGGAAGGAGGAGGAACCCAGGCTAGGGGAGGTGGCAGGGAAGGTGAAAAATGGGCAGGAGTAGGGGAACATGGTCACACTGAGTCCCAGAGTCTGTGCCCCCTGCCCTCTCCCTAGGTTCAGAGAGTGTTCGCAGGAGCTGCACGTGCCCTCCGAGTCCGTCTTCATGGGGGAGGCCACATGCTCCGCTGACTCAAGGGGCCCACAGTCAGAAAGCTGTGGCCAGACATTTGGGCCTGTTGTCCTGGTCCCCAGGACTGGGACCAGGTGAGCAGGAGAGGCGCTTCTTTACACAGTGTACCCTGGGTGCCTCTCCTGCCTCGGCCTGGTCTCAGCCCGTTAACTCTCTGTAAAACAGTCTCCATCGAATGGATATGGAGTTCCAGCTCGGACATTCCAAGTATTGGGCAACTCACTGCCTGACTTTCTAGTTCTGGACCATTCGCACTGGTACAGAGGGACTGACCCTTGTTGGGACATTGCTGAGTGGTGGGTACTTCACACACTGGCTCTCCCAGAATTCCCCCGCTGGATAGGAGGGGTGGAGGCTCCGAGAGGGAGCCGACCTACCCAGGGGTTACATAGCAAAATGAGGGACAGAGAGAGGTCTGCCCTTTTGGCTGTATCTGGGGTAGGGTGGAAGACTATGGGGCTGCCCTCAAATTTCCACCCCTGAGATTTAGTCCTAGCACCCAGCTTCTGCAGAGACGGCTGGCAGACTGAGCTCCAGGGAAGAGCAAGATGGGGCTGGTCAGGCCACGAGTTCAGTGGTTGGCTGGCTGCTCCACATGCCACTGGATGCCTCGTGGCACCCAGGCCTTCTTTCTGGCTGCATCTTAGACTGTGTCCTTTGCCCCCAAGGCCCAAGGCCAGACCTCCTCTCAGAGCCTTTCCTGACTCCTACTGTCCTCAGAGGGTCATTGAGTGACTCTCTTCCTCCTGCCTCCTCAGATCTGGATGGGGTGGAAACAGAACACAAACATGTGAGGAATAGAAAACACAAAGAGACAAGGCAATGTGCAGAGAAGAGAAGGATGGGGCAGGAAAGAGGGGCTCACAACCCAGGAACAGTAAGGAAAGGGTGGAGGCCTGAGGTCTGCCTTTGAGCTCTGGCCTGGAGTCCGGCCTAGGTCCCCTGTCTTCAGATAAGTCAGGGTTTTTGCACCAGCACTGTTTGGTTTTGTGTTTTTGAGGTGAGTAAAAGTGTGAGCACCCACAGGCAGAGGGCTGTGGTGGTGTTAAGAGGAGAGTTCTGTTGTCCTTGTCACCCCCTACAAGGTCATGGAAGGACCTGAAAAAGGGGGGAACTGGGTGTGTGTGAAAGAGATAGGTTGAGTTTCCTCACTGAGGCTCCTGAAGAGGGAGAGCAACTGGGGCCAGGAGGGCTCCAGCACCCCAGGACCATCTCCTCAGTCACCATGCCTGCCCTCCTGGGCTTTGGCCCCCTTCCGAGCTGGCAGGAGCTTGAGAGCAGGAGGAAGGGTGGCTGGTGCTGTGGCTGGAGGCTGGGTCAGGCCTTGCTGGTAGTCTGTTTGGTCACAAAAGCCTGAGCTGCTAAGCTGGGCTGTTGGTCAGGCTGTGTGTGTGTGTGTGTGTGTGTGTCTGACCTCACATAGAAGGAGAGATAGGCCTAGGTACCCCCTCGAAAGACTCCCAGAGCCTATCACCCTAGGGCTGACACCCTGCCTTCCTCACGTGTCCTAGGGATTGAGTTGCCTCTTGGCTTCCCAGGACTCTACAGTGAATAAGAGTCAGGCTTCACCAGGACTGCTGGGGGCCTGTGAGGCTTTGGGGGGCAGGGAAGACTTCACTGACCACACACATGCAAACGCCCTCCCAGACCCAGGTCCCTCTGCAAAGGGACATCTGTGCTGAGAGCCAGACTTACGTATTATCTGGATGTGTATTTGGTGTAGGGGTGGTGTAAGGCACTCTGGGCCTTAGTTTCTTGGCAGTGACCTGTTATCACATGGGGAGGTGGGTCCCATGCTGCAACTGCCCCAGGAAGGGGAGGCCCCGGCTCCCCGAGCCATAAACGCTTCGTGCTTCTGAGCACTCCACCCATATCTTCTTTACTTCTTTTATTTGATGTCAAGGAGATGTGACTGTCCATTTTTTGGAGGAGTAAACCAAGGTTTAGAGCGGTGAAGAGCTAGCTGCTCAGGGTGTCAGCAAGCCAAACAGAGAGAGCCCCGGGGTCCTTCGGGCCTGTGCGCACTCCCTGGCACTTACCACAGGTGGTAACCGAGGTGCTAAGGGCTGGAGCGGGCGCTCTGTGCACGTTGACCGCCAGTAACCCAGACGGCTGTCGGCGCCGAGTGGGTTAAGAGCGGACGCCCGCGGGTAACCCCGGCCCCAGCAGAGTCTTGGGGTGAAACTCGAAGCTGAGCCGCCTTCGGGCGGGGGCCGGGGCGGGGCCCTAGCTAGGCGGTGGCACAGCGCTGATTGGCCTTGCGAGCTCACCCCACGCCCGGGCCGAAAGGGCAGGGGTGGGCCAGGGCTGGCGGGAGGGGGCGGGGTCGGGGTCGGGGTGGGGCGGGGCGCTCTGCCCCGCCCGCTTTTAAGCGTGGAGGAGCCGGGCGTGGTGAAGTCGGCGGAAACCCGCAGGCCGGCTGCCTGGACGCCCCGAAGGGGTGGCGGGCAGCGGAGTCATGGATTGCACGTTTGAAGGTATTTTTTGGAGGACCCCCATCCCTTCATTCCAGAGCCTCCATCTCCGCTGTGGGGTCACTCACCCCGTTTCCCTGGAGGGGGCGTGTGTGAGTGGCGGCTGTTGGACAATGAATAGGAAAAAACCGGTTCCCGATGGGGGAGGTGTAACACTTCCCAGCTCTCAGGAGGGATAGTGGACCACCCTTCAACCTCATTAACTGCCCCCAGCCCAACGTCTGCAGTGAGAAACTGGCTTTCCCACATCCTCTGCTGCCGTCTGGGGCACTGGAGGAAGAAGCCAAGAGGGGGGCCAGTGGTCTTTTGTGGCCCATGGGAGCTCTGGATTGTCCAAATCCAGGATCCCAGCCCCGGATTCAATCAGTTTTCTTTCCGGACCCAGTTTCCCCATCTATTAAAGGGCTCAATGAGGACTGGGGTGAGGGATGGGAAATCCTGCTAGTGAAAGTACTTTATGCCTGCATAAACCTGGAAGGCCCACAGAATATTTCTGTTTGAGGACCCAGGAAACTAAGCCTGGCACCCCCTCTTGCTCTCAGAGGCCCTAGGGAGGCCCCTCCTGCAGTGACTTTCCCGTCTGGGCACCTATCAGTGGGAAGGAATTGGCCACTGTTGAGGCCCCGCTCTTTGCCAGCTGCCTGCCAGCAAAGCCTCTTAGCAGCCCTGCGGAAGGGGTTCATCTCTAATGTGGATGAGGGACAAGGAAGCTGAGACCCAGTGAGGCAAGGTCATTGGCTCAGGCCCGTGGACAGGGCTGAGAACTCTGGCTGGGGACTTTGGGAGCTTTGGGGGCTCCCAGAGTTGTGCTCGCAGGTCCTGCAGGGTACTTTGACCCAGTGGGCAGCTGCCCACAGTGAATTAGAGGGTTCCAGGATGACCCAGCCAGGTTGCCAGTCACCTGTGGCGGGGTGGGGGGTGAGGGTGGGAAGTGGGGGTGTGCTGTAGTGGAATGTGTCCCAGTTTGCAGGAAGAGGAAGGAGTCAGGACAGACAACATTCACTTTTATAGAGGGGAAACTGAAGTCCTGAGTGGCCAGGTCCCAAGTGTGCTTGGCTGCAGACAGGGTCTGGGCTTGTGCCCAGAACATGCAGAGACACACTGCTTGGCACGCATGTGGCCAGCAGCCGACTCTGCCCCAAGCCTTGGTCTGGTCCACATAGTATGAGCTGGTAATGGCTCTTAAATCGGCAGTCGTGGGCCCAGGCTCCAGCCTATGTGTGAGGCAAGTTAATAGGCCTTGTGGGGCCTGGGCCCTGCATGTCACTGACCTCATGCAACTGTTGCAAGGGCTTTCTGGTAATATGTGAAGCACTAGGCATTCCTACTAGATGTCACAGGTGCCCAAGAAATGGCTGTGTCTGGGACCACGGGCTTGCACATGCACATCATTGTGGACAAGGGGCGTGTAGATGTGCGATGCCTTTTACAGGCCAGTCCCTGCAGCCTCCACAGCCACTCACACAGCCTCTTCTCCTTTCCCCAGACATGCTTCAGCTCATCAGCAACCAGGACAACGACTTTCCCGGCCTGTTCGACCCGCTCTATGCTGGGGGCAGGGCAGGGGACACCAACCCCAACAGTCCTGAAGCCAGCTCCCTGGGCAGCTTGTCTCCACCTCATGCCACTATAAGCTCTGCACTTGAAGGCTTTCTGGGGGGGCCAAAGGCAATACCCCCACTGTTGTCCCCTCCCCAGCCTGCACCCACATTGAAGATGTGCCCCTCTGCGCCTGCCTTCTCCCCTGGGCCTGGTGTCAAGGAGGAGCCAGTGCCGCTGACCGTTCTGCAGCCCTCCACCCTGCAGCCCCTGCCGGAGGCCCTCCTGCCCCAGAGCTTTCCAGCCCCAGCCCCACTGCAGTTCAACTCCACTCCTGTACTGGGGTACCCCAGCCCTCCTGGAGGCTTTTCCACAGGTAAGGGGGCATGTGAAGGGAGAGGGATGGCAGGAACACAGGGATAAGGGTCCACTGTGGTCGTAGTGGAGGAACTTGCAGATTTTAGAAAACTCTCCTCTCTGCTGCTTGAGACGCTGACTAGCAGCACTTGTGTTCCTGTGGTTGGGTTAAGCCTAGCCTCCCGTTCCACTGGGGTGTCTGCCTCCGTGCTGCCCGTCCAAAGACACACACGCCTGGCTGGGAAGTTAACAGGTTCACATCAGAGCCCCAGGCAGGGGATGTTGACAAAGGAAACTGAGGCCACATGGGTAATGACTCACCTAAGGTCCTACATGATAGGGACCTGAGGGTAGGTTGGAAGTGGGTTAGGGCAGCTTATACCCACAGCCCCAGACTTCATCTCTGCAGGGACCCCTCCAGGGAGCACTCCACAGCCACTGCCAGGCCCGCCAGGGGTCCTGCCCTCCTCCTTGCACACCCAGGTTCGGTGTGAAGCCCCCCAGCAGCTGTTGACAGCCACAGCCACCACCACAGTGGCCCCTGGAACAAACAGTGTGACCTCGCAGATCCAGCAGGTCCCGGTAAGGGGGTTTGTCCAGGGGGTGGGGAGCTGGCAGCTCCTAGCACAGACACAGAGCTCACAGCAGAGACCTCCCCTGTCACCAGGTGCTGCTGCAGCCCCACTTCATCAAGGCAGACTCGCTGCTCCTGACAGCCATGAAGGCAGACACGGGAGGCCCTGTGCAAGCGGCTGGTGTTGGCTCCCTGGCCCCTGGCACAGCTGTGCAGACCGGGCCCTTGCAGGCGGGTAGCATGGGCAGGGCGGAAGGGTACGGGGTCTGTATGCATGCGTGCCTGCCTGGTAACGCATACCTGGCTCTGCAGACCTTAGTGAGTGGTGGAACCATCCTGGCGACTGTGCCGCTGGTAGTGGATGCTGACAAGCTGCCCATCAATCGGCTGGTGGCCAGTGGGAAGGCCCTGGGTTCGGCCCAGAGCCGTGGCGAGAAGCGCACCGCCCACAATGCCATTGAGAAGCGCTACCGCTCCTCCATCAATGACAAGATCATCGAGCTCAAGGACCTGGTGGTGGGCACCGAGGCAAAGGTGCGGGAGAGGCCTGCACAGGCACAGAGCATGCGGCTCTGGGGAAGGAGGCGGTGGGTAGGGAGAGGACTTGGGCTGGGCCTGGACAGACCGGGTCCTGGGCTTCAGTCTGCCCAGTCCTGGTCAGCTTCATTTATCCAGCTAAGATTTATGGAGGGCCCCTGTACACCAGGGGCTGTTCTAAGCACTAGGGATAAAGAAGTGATCAGACAGACAAAAATCCTCCTGTTGAGGAACCAACGTTCTAGTTGGGGTGGATGACAATAAATAAGATAAATATGGAACGGTTAGCTGAAATAATTTTGGGACTGTATAATGGAACTACTCCTTAACTGTTAAGGAGTTGAAATTACATTCAGCCCTTTGAAGGCAACTGTGTGGCTGATGTGTGGCCCCCGGGGAAAATGAGTTTGACACCCCTGGGTTAGAGTGTGCCAGATGGTTGTGAGTGCTGTGGGAGAAAAGAAAGCGGGAAGAGGGATGGTGAGAGTGCAGATCTGAATCGGTTGGCAAGGGAAGGGAGGCCTCACAAAGTGCTATGGTATAAAGCAGACCTGAAGAAGGTGAGGGAGTGAGATACGAAGATGATAATAATAATAATTAGTGAGATGGTGCTGTGTGCATTTTACATATTACTCTGTATGCCTGTCCTGTGAGGAAGGTACTAGGGGAAGAACATTCCATGCAGAAGGAACAGCAAGTGCAAGGTCCTGAGGCAGCAGTGTTGCAGAGAAGCCCTGACCCCCCTGCTTAGGTGCCCACTTGCCAGGCCTGACCGGTAACTACTGTGCTGTCTCCTTCCCACCTCCTGCAGCTGAATAAATCTGCTGTCTTGCGCAAGGCCATTGACTACATTCACTTTCTACAACAGAACAACCAGAAACTCAAGCAGGAGAACTCGAGTCTGCGTGCTGCTGCCCACAACAGGAGTGAGTCCTGGCCTCCCATGGCTTGTGGTTCTGGCCCTGCCTTCAGCCCTGCCCCACCCCTGGTCTCACCTTAAGCTCTGACCCTACAAGGGCTCTTAGCCATTCCTTTTCCCTAAATTGGCCCTCAGAAGCTAGGCCAACTCCCAGTCCCCATTCCCAGGGCCCTAAGTTGATTTGGGTGGGGTGGGGGGGTCTCTGGCCTTTACCCCCAGCCCTGCTCTTTTCCCTCCTGTAGAATCTCTGAAGGACCTGGTACCCATGGAGGGCATAAAGCCTGAGGTGGTGGACACACTGAGCCCACCACCTTCAGACGCTGGCTCGCCTTCCCAGAGCAGCCCCTCACCCCTTGGCAGCAGGAGTAGTGGCAGTGGTGGCAGCAGCAGTGACTCAGAGCCCGACAGCCCAGCCTTCGAGGACAGCCAGGTTGGGCTCTGCACCACGGCCCTTTCCTGTCTCTCAGCACACTAGGGCTAGGTCAGGAGGAAGCCTCTAACATATCTCACCTCCTGTTTTGTAGACAGAAAACCTGAGACCTGGAGCCCTGTGGGGTGGGTGGGGTGCTGGTCCCTCCGTCCCAGAGTGCTCTCTGGGCCACTCCCACTCTGTCCTCACCACCCTGCTCGACCCCAGCAGGTGAAGCCAGAGCAGCTGCCATCCCCCCACAGCCGGGGCATGTTGGACCGCTCCCGCCTGGCCCTGTGCGCTCTCGTCTTCCTCTGTCTCTCCTGTAACCCTTTGGCTTCCCTGCTGGGCAGCTGGGGTCTCCCTGGGCCCTTGGATGCCACCAGCATCCACCAGGGTTCTGGACGCAACGTGCTGGGCGCTGAAGAGAGAGGTGGGACAGGCCCGCATGGACACCTGTGGCAGAGAGGTAGCAGGGGGACCTTTGGGGGTGTAGACCCTAGGCTTGTGGGCTTGGGCTCCGCACTTCCTGGGAGCTATGTCCCCAGCCCTTCTGTCTGCCCCCAGATGGCCCCGGCTGGGCACCGAGGCTGGTACCCCCACTGGTCTGGCTGACTAATGTGCTGCTGGTGCTGGTCTCCTTGGCACTTCTCTTTGTCTATGGAGAGCCAGTCACACGGCCCCACTCAGGCCCTGCCATGTACTTCTGGAGGCATCGCAAGCAGGCTGACCTGGACCTGGCCAGGGTAAGAGGCAAGGAGAGACCTGGGGGACACCTGGGAAGGTGCTTGGCGTCACCCACTCTTCCCTGCCCTCTGGCTGCACCATGAATCTACCCTGTCCACTCCTGTCTACCGCTCAGTCTCCCACTGACCCTTGGTGGCCCAGCTCACACTGCGGGGGGACACTGGGGTCATAGCAGGGAGCCCAAAGTGGAGGGATCTTCAGTTCAGAGCTAGAAAAATAGCCATGCTTCACCCACAAAACCATCACCCACAGGGGGACTTTGCCCAGGCCGCCCAGCAGCTGTGGCTGGCCCTGCAAGCGCTGGGCCGGCCCCTACCCACCTCCCACCTGGACCTGGCCTGTAGCCTGCTCTGGAACCTCATCCGCCACCTGCTGCAGCGTCTCTGGGTGGGCCGCTGGCTGGCAGGTCGGGCTGGCGGCCTGCAAGGGGACTGCACTCTGCAGGCAGATGCCCGCACCAGTGCCCGAGAGGCGGCCCTTGTCTACCACAAGCTACACCAGCTTCATGCCATGGGTATGATGGGCAAGGAGCGGGCCTAGGGGATTCAGTCACATCTGACAATAGCCCAGCCTCATGCCCTGCCCATTTTCCAGGGAAGTACACAGGTGGACACCTCACTGCTGCCAGCCTGGCGCTGAGTGCAGTGAACCTGGCAGAGTGTGCAGGGAACACCCTGTCTGTGGCCACACTGGCTGAGATCTATGTGGCTGCTGCCCTGACGGTCAAGACCAGTCTCCCACGGGCCTTGCATTTCCTGACTGTGAGTGGGGGGTGGGTAGGCTGGTTGGGACAGGGCTGGGGGCTTGGCTTTGCAGCTCTGACCAGTGGCTCCTGAAGAAGGGGCTGCACCGCATGTGGCCCTTGGTCACAGGCTGGGCTCCAGGCCTAGCTGGGGTCTCAGCCCAGGGTCAGGGTTTGAGCCCTGCCTGGTCCAGTGTGACAGCCCACCTTCCTCACTTACAGCGCTTCTTCCTGAGGAGCGCCCGCCAGGCCTGCCTGGCACAGAGTGGTTCAGTGCCACTTGCCATGCAGTGGCTCTGCCACCCTGTGGGCCACCGTTTCTTCATGGATGGGGACTGGGCCGTGAGCAGTCCCCCCAGGGAGAGCCTGTACAGCTCAGCTGGAAATCCAGGTGTGCTCTCACCCCGTGCCCCTCCCCGTCCTTTGTTCTCCATTTCCATTTCTCATCCTCACTCCTGCCCTGTCCCTCCCTGTCCCTGTCCCCTACATCTCTGGATGTCCCTGCCCATCCCTGTCTCTTGCCTGGCTATCTGCTGTTGCTTTGGGGGCTGGGTTTTTCCCAATTAGGGCTCTTCAGAAGCAAACAGAGACAGGGATCTGGGGACAGGTGGTTGATTTGGGAGGTCACCCCAGGCAACAGCACTGTGCTGTGAGGAGGTGGGACAGGGGAAGACAGCTGATGAGGGAATGTTATGGAGTAGGTGACACTGTCTGAGGTTGGTTATCCTAAGGGCAAAGACAAGGATATTTCTTCACCAACTTTTATCTGTCCCAGAGCCAAGCCCACCCTTGTGCCCAGGAAAGAACCTGCGGTGTGGAGAGGGGACTACAGAGAGTAGAAAGTTCCCTCACTCACACCCTCTTCCCCACAGTGGACCCCTTGGCCCAGGTGACACAGCTATTCCGAGAACATCTTTTGGAGCGAGCACTGAATTGTGTAGCCCAGCCCAGCTCCAGCCCTGCATCACCTGATGGGGACAGGTAAGTGTCCCCATGCCCACCACCCCCCCCCATGAGGCAAGAGCCCTCCAACGTGAGGTCTGGGAATGTCTGTGTCCAGGGACTTGAGGTGGCAGAGCCAGGCGACTGGCCACTTGCTTCGTGGCCTCAGGTAGAGCTCAGCTCCTCTCTGGGTCTCAGTTTCCCCACCAGCCTGGCAGGAGGAGATTGGGCCACTTTATAGAGCCAGGAAGTCAGGCTCTGCTCTGGTGGGAAGATGAGAAGGGCCATTGTACTCCCAGGATTCCAGGACCCCTGCCCCCATTCTAACAGCCAGTCCCTCCTGCCACAGGGAATTCTCAGATGCCCTTGGGTACCTCCAGCTGCTGAACAGCTGTGCAGATGCTGCCAGGGCTCCGGCCAGCAGCTTCTCCATCAGTTCCAGTATGGCCACCTCCACAGGTGAGCCCCAGGCCCTATGACTGCCGCTCAGTCCCTGCTCCACAGCAGCTCAGTCTCAGGTGCAGTGTGGCTGAGTTTCAGGGAGCGCCCCCATCTGCACCCTGCTCCCTGCAGGCACAGACCTGGTGGCCAAGTGGTGGGCCTCCCTGATAGCTGTGGTGACCCACTGGCTGCGGCGGGATGAGGAGGCAGCTGAGCGGCTGTACCCACTGGTGGAACACCTGCCCCATGTCCTGCAGGAGTCCAAGTGAGTGCCGGCCAGGTCCACCCAGCGTTGTGCCCCTTGCCTTGTTCTGTGTAGTTGGGATTGCCACCCTTTCTTTTCCATGAAGCTGGAACCAGGGCAGTGGGAGCTCAGTGAGGGCCTGTGGCCTGGTCTGACCATCGCTCCTCTGCCCTGGCCCCAACAGGAGACCCTTGCCCAGGGCAGCTCTGCACTCCTTCAAGGCTGCCCGGGCCCTGCTGGGCCGTGGGAAGGCAGAGTCTGGTCCAGCCTGCCTGGCCGCCTGTGAGAAGGCCAGTGGGTACCTGCACGACAGCCTGGCTACCACACCAGTTGGCATCTCTATTGACAAGGTGAGGGGTGGAGCCAGGGACCTGGCAGTCTGCAGGGTCGCAGCTTTTCCATTCCCTGGCCATCCCCCCACAGGCTGCAGAAGGCTGTGGTTGGCCCGACAGCACAGGACTGGGGCCTAGCCCGCTATCCTCTCTGGCTAAGACTGGAGTCCGGTGGAGAGTGGTTACCACTGTTTAGCCCTAGATCCACCCACCTCTGCCCAAGGAGGGGTGGGTTGAGTGCTGTGGCAGGGCCCTCCCTGGAGGCTGCAGCCGGTGGTGGGTGTGGGGGCCTGGAGAGGTGGGCGGTCCCGAGGTGCATTGCTGTTGCATTGCATGTGTGTGAGGTGGGTGCAGTGCCTCGGCAGTGCAGCCCGGAGCCGGCCCCTGGCACCACAGGCCCCCGCCCTTCCCCTTCCAGAGCTGGAGGCCCTCGAGTGACCCCAGTCCTTTCTCCCCAGGCTATGCAGTTGCTGCTATGTGACCTGCTCCTTGTGGCACGCACGAGTCTGTGGCTGCGGCAACAGCCATCTGCACCAGCCCAGGGCTCACAGGGCTCAGGCAGTGGAGCCCCAGCCTCTGCCCTTGAGCTGCATGGCTTCCAGCGAGACCTGAGTGGACTGAGGCGTCTGGCTCAGAGCTTCCAGCCCGCCATGCGGAGGGTGAGTGCCCATGGGCCCCTCTCTTCCCAGAGGGGATGTGAGGCAGCTGGTGTGGGGAGGGGGTGAGGGCCAGGCCTGAACCCTGACTCACCTGGCCTCTCCTGCCCAGGTGTTCCTACATGAGGCCACAGCCCGGCTGATGGCAGGGGCCAGCCCCACGCGGACACAGCAGCTCCTGGACCGCAGTCTGAGGAAGAGGGCCAGTTCCTGTGGCAAAGGAGGTGAGAGGGGTGGTGGACCGTGTAGGGGTGTGTGGGAATGTTGGTCCAGCCTCATCTTCCCCACCCAGGTGTGTTTGAGGGGGAGGGCTTGCAGTGTTTACCTGAGAATCCAATGAGGTGACCGTCATTTGTGGGATACGCGACTGTGTTCGCTCGTCTGTTCTATACGGAACCTCCCGAGAGTGTGCCTGAGATCCAGGTGGAGAGGGTAGGGGCGGGGCATATGGCGGGCTATGGGGAGTGGCCGGGCACTAGGCCCTGCCCATGCCCCACCTTCTGATGTGGCTTGTGTGCAGGCGGGGTGGAGCTGGAGCCACGCCCCACGCGGCGGGAGCACGCGGAGGCCCTGCTGCTAGCCTCCTGCTACCTGCCGCCCTGCTTTCTGTCGGTGCCCGGGCAGCGTGTGGGCATGCTGGCCGAGGCGGAGCGCATGCTCGAGAAGCTTGGTGATCGCCGCCTGCTGCACGACTGCCAGCAGATGCTCCTGCGCCTGGGCGGCGGGACCACCGTCACCTCCAGCTAGACACACTCCCCCGCCCCGCCCCAACCCGCCTGTGGTCTGGCCCCAGTACCCGTTTTAAGCCACGTTGGCGCCTTCTGGCTCTGTCGTGGGCCAGAGACTCGAATGCTGAAGGCAGTGCCAGAGACCCGTGTCCACGGTTCACCTAGGGACTGCAGTGCCTCCGCCGGGGATGGGGCGGGGAATGGAACTTCCTTGGGCGTTTGCCGCCTGCCCTGGGAGGCCAGAAGGGGCGTGACCCCTCCACCCGCTCCCTCCCCAACCTGACTAGCGGTGGCCAGGATGGTGCTGACCTCTGGTGGCCAATCGAGAGATTGCAGGGGCCGGTCCAATCTGTCACCGCTTTGCTCTGTAGGTGCCCAGTGCCTTTTCCCTCTGCTCTCTTAAGAGGGAAGGTGTGGGGGTACGTGTCACTCAGCTGTGGGGTGTTGGGGGGGCAACTTGGCTTTCCTGGCCAGCAAGGGGGGTCTGCCCCAAGGCCCCTCTTTGCCTTCTGGAGAGATGTGTACATAGTGTAGATCAGGGTACATCAGCCTCTTGGCCTTGGAGGCCCAAGTGTTACTTCACCTTTTGCAAACTTTATTTTCATAGGTCGAGAAGTTTTGTACAGAGAATAAAAAGTGAAGTTATTTATAATCTGGGTTTTGTTTCTTTGGGTAGGGTGTGTGCTTCAGCTGATGTACTTGCTAACCAGAGGGGGTCCTTTGTGCTTTCTCCCCAGCACCAGGGCAAAGGCCTCCCCACACACATCTGCCATGAGGGACTAGATTTACCCCCCTCTGATATTACGGGTGGTCCAGGGAGGGTGGTTATGACCTCCAGCTGACTTGGATCCCACTGACCTCTGGGCGATGTTTGGGCCCCCAATCCTTAGGGCCATTTGATCTCAGCTGTCTTCTCTCACCTGTCAGCTTCTACTCCTGCCCACTTCCAGGGTGACATGGAGAACACATGGAGATCTGAGTGTCCTCAAGGATCTGTTGACAAGGGCTACAACCTGGTGTCCCTGTGTGTTTGGAGTGTCAGTTTCGTGTTTTCCCACCCTGTGCCTCGGTCACCTAGCTCTCGTGCCCGAGGAGGACGCCTTCTACCCTCATTCTGACCTGAGGCTGCATGGCCTGGGCTTGTTTCCTGCCCCTGCTAACTGCTAGGGTCCCTGAGCCTCCGTTTGTGCCCCCTAAGCTTTTCCCTCCATTTCCGTCCCATACCTAAAGCCTGGCCCCTTTTCCAGCGGAATCTGGTCAGAGTCCTCGGGCTGCAGACTTCCAAAACAATCGTATCTTTATTGACTTTTTTTCTGAATGCAATGACTGTTTTTTACTCTTAAGGAAAATAAACATCTTTTAGAAACAGCTCGATACACACAATCTTCAGTGTGAAGCAATATACTAATAAGAACACTAGTCTTAACATTTACAGTCTTCATATATATTATATATATGTATATGTATACATATATATACACTATATAACGAAGCCAGGTATAATACACACGTTTACCATTTTACAGTCATATATACAGAAAGTTGCTAGGGTGCCCCGGTCTGGGGCTGCCTCAGGCCTATCAAAGCACAGACAGAACTGAGGGCAAACACAGGCTGGCGGAGGGACTGGCCTGGGCTGGTGGTGGCTGTGTGGGGAGGGGTGTCCTGGCTGTGGCCCCCTTCCCAGCAAGGGCCTGGTGCTGAAGAGTGCACAACGCACGGCAGCGACACATGGCAGAAGCGAGCATGTTCCCAACATATATACATTCTATGCAACATATATATAGAGGGGTACACAGGTTTGTACACAAATCTGGCGCTGCCTCTGCTCCTGAGCTGAGTGGGGGCTGCAGTCCCTGGAGATTGGAGGTCCTGCAGAGACAGTCTGCTGGAGCTGTGCTCTGGTCCAGACTCTGGCGCTCCCTGGCTGGCTCCAGGGGTGGGGCAGAGGATTGGAAAGGGAAGAACAGAAGCAAAAGGAGTACCTCCAGTCCAGCCTGTAGAACCCGGGAGCCTGCATCCCCTGAGCCTGTCCCCAGACTCCCCTTCCTCTGCCCAAAACTGCATGAAGGTTCTGAACGGTTTGTTCCAGTGCTGTGAATTTGTTTCAAAGCCTTTGGCCTGCTTCCCTGTTGGCCTAGCACTCTCCAGAAAGGCTTTGGCTCTAGCTCCCCCATCTCCCTGCCTCCTTCTAGGAGCCACCCTCTGCCACTGGCTGCATGTCACAACCAGACTGGGTTGGTGGCAGCACCCACGTGTAACGTGTGCCACACTGATTTGGAACTTTTAGTGGAGCAGCATGACCCCAGGCTAAAGGCGTCTCCCACCCCTCCCGGAACCTGGGTACCCCAAGGAGTCTGGCCGCTCTGCACGTTTCCCCTTTCCAAGCCTGGCCCAGAAGTGTGGGCAGAAACGCCGTGTTGTCCAGTTCCAGGAGCAGGTGGCTCCAGAACGTGTGTTCTTCCCAACCAGAGACCAGGCGGTTCAGGCCTAGGCAGCCAGTCCAAGATCCGGGTCTGGATCCTGGACCGGCTCAGGAAGCAGCTCAAAGGCCTGTACAGACGACCCCTCTCCTTCGGTGGAAGGGCGAGCGGCTCTGGCGGCTTCCCCTGCGGCCGGGATGTGTTACAATGGAAGCCTCTGCAGGAGAAGAGTACACACCCGAGTACCGCATTACGCACAGCCGGGACTCGATGAGGGTCGCTCCCCGCGGCCCCGCCCACCCGGGGCACCTGAGCACACGGCTGAGTGGGGCGGTGGTTTCCGCGAGAGGGAGCTAGTCCCGTGCCAGGCCTCTCCTCTCCGCACCCGGCCCCGTGTCCCCGGCCTGTTCTCCCATTTCTGCTGCCTGGGCAGGGCCCGCTAGGTTTCTAAAGCGGTGTTTGGGGCCAGCGAGTACCGACCTGCCCGCCGCCCGCCGCCCGCCGCCCTCCCGCCCGCTGAGAGCCAGCCGGGAAGACCGGTGGCCCGCGGTGGGCAGGTCCCTCTCCAGCCTAGACCCCTTCCAGAGGAGGCCTGTGGTCACCTACCTTATGCTTGGGGCATTTCAAAGAAAAGTTATCTTCGGTGAATATGCAACCTGTGACCGAAGAGAAGTTGGTGCGGTTAGGGCGCTGGGGATGTCTAGTCGGGGCCAGGAGGGGGCCCCGTGCGGCGGGTGCTCTGTGCAGAGCGCTGGTCAGACCCGCGTAGGTGCCACCATCCCTCCACCTGCCCCTGCACTGCAGTCCGGCTGGCCTGGCCTGCAGCACTCTCACCTGCCTGCTCACCTGGAACTCCCCCTTATTCGGGAGGCCTTCCCAGACCCCCAGCTGTGGCGGACCCCACGCCCCTGGAGCCCCCTGCTGCCCTGGGCCTGGACGCTCTGGGAGCTGCCTGTGAGAAAGCTCCCTGCGGATGTCTTGCCCAGGGTCTCTGCCTCCCTGGAAGGCCAGCTCTGGGTACCAGCTCTGGCTTCTCCCCCGGGGGCGAGGCCAGCCCAGAGGAGGCTTTGCCGCCCAGTGGGGTTCACTGAACAAATGTTCAGGGACTGGGTAGTGCAGTCACCGGTTTGGATTCCAGCACCAGCTATTTCTCTGAGCCTTGGTCTCCACATCTGTCACATGGGCACTCTGCCGCTTACTGTGTGTCCATGGCGGGCATCGAGGCGGAGGGTCTCTGTAAAATATTGCACCTGTGAGGCCCGGAGGGGTGGCGCCCTGTGTGTGGGGTGGGGCCTTGTGTGTGGGGTGGGGCTAGGGAAGTAAAAGGAGATGCAAGCCAATGCCCCCAGGTGTCTGAGGGCCCAGGGCACTGTCCACCCTGGGGGAACAGGGAGGTTGGCTGAGCATGGCCTGTCCTTGATGCCCACCTCGGGCCAGGGGTGCACTGATGTCTTAGGGAGTCCCCACTTCCCTGTCTGCTGCACTTAAGGAAACCCTTGCTTTTCCCCCTGGAACCCCCACCCACCATCCCCTGGGAAGCCTAGTGCTGGGTCCACTCCCTTCCCTCCCATGCCTCATCTGACATAGTTCAGAACAAACTCCAAAGCCACAAATAGCCAGAGGCCCAAGCTTGCCAGAGAGCCCTCTTGCCCACGCTGAGGCCATCAGTGATGGCTAGTGGGCAGGGCTGGAAGGCAGCAGGGGCAAATCTGCAGCCTTGAGAGCCAGGCTGGAGGGCTCTAGGCTTCTCTGAGTGGGTCTCCTTTTTCTCCACCCACCCCTGCCAGAAGCAGGGGGCCTCAGTCCTGAAACTGCCCATGAGTTTCTGCACTTCAGGGCCAGCAACTGGAAGTGGATCATCAGTATGTCCCCTTCCCTGAGCTCAGGCAAGCCAGACATGGTTGTGGGACTGAATTCACACTTTCCAAAGAGCATTGGGTTACAACCCCAGGCTTGCCCCCAGCACATAGAGGACACCCCTCTCAGCACACACACCCACAGACCACCCTGCTGCATGCCCGACGGTCGAGCTTGAGTCGTCAGAAGTAAAGGGTAGGACGTTACCCCTTCTAAAACCAGCTTGCTCAGCGATCCTCCTGGACCCACACAGGGTGGGGGGAGGGGAACCCCTGGGAAGAGCCGAGTCATTAGTTCCTGGCCCCTCTCTTGGTGTCTGTGCCAGGGGGACCTGGGACCCAGCTAACAAGGTGGCCTTGGGGCCTGAGTGAGGAAAGAAAGCTGTAGTGTGTGCCTGTCCCTGCCAGCCCCTTGGGACATCACTGCTTAGCTTCAACGTGGTGCTCTTTAATGAGGGTGAACAGGGGCAGGGGCAGTGGGACAGGACAGGAGGGAAGGGAGGGGGCAGGCAGCCCGGTGCCTATGGTCTGAGAGCCAACCCAGACGCCCCAGAGAGCCCACCTGGCAGACCTGGGAGTGGAGTAGGTAGGCGGTGCTGGCCAAGGCCTGGGGCTCACACTGCCCAGCCTGCTCCCTCAGTTCCCTCCCACTCCCAGTCCCTCCTGCCTGACCAGAGCTGCCCTGGCCAGCCCTCCCTGCTGCCTGAAGCCCTGTGTTCCCTCCCCTTTCGGCTGCCTGCCAGGCTCCCTTCTTCTCCCACCTTCTCCGGCTGCTGCTCTTCCGGTGCCCAGGGCTCCGCCCCTCCTCCTCTGCCAACTATCACACGGTGGTGCCCAATCCCTCCACACTGTTCCCTTGGGGGATTTGATGACCCATTAGGCTGAGGGCCATTAGTCTCCGCCCTGAATCTGGTGGGACAGCTCCCCTGTGTGTCTGCCGCCACCTCCAATGCAACCCGCCTGAAGGGAGGGTGCTGTGCATGGTGGGTGGACTGCCTGAGCAGCCTCGAGCCTCCGCCTGTGCCCCCATCCTTTGCAGCGTGCCTCTGCCGCCCCTGCCATCCAGCAGGTGAGCATTTACCACCTCATGGATCGGGGCTGGACGTGGGCCTTACTTTAGCCAGCAGGACGCAGCGAGAGGGACCGTGTAGTCCCACACGGAGGCCTGCTGGAGGATGAGAGACCACAGGCAGCAGGCAGGAGCTGGTCCGGCTGGGGCATGAGATGGTCCTGCCTCCGCTGACCCACAGCTGACCACAGCCGTCTGTGTGAGCTCTGCAGACTGTGTGCCTGTGGGCTCGTGCCCTTCTGAGAAATACTGAAGGGTGGGTGTTTAGCCATGAAGTTGGGCCTGGGGGCCAGCAGCTTGGCAACAGTAACAAACACATTATTGGTGCCCCGCCTCAGACCTGCTAGCACAGCGTGGGGTGGGCTCGAGGCCGCCACTCCCTCATCCCTCCCACCACAGCTGTGCATTCTCTGCCGAACCCACAAGGCTCTGGGGCACAGGTTCTCCCCAGCCTGGCCACCCTCCTCTCTTGCCCGGATGCCTGCAGTATCCGCCAGTTCTCGCTCAAACACAGCTCTGGTCATGCCAGTGTCCCATCTTCCCAGCCTGCGGGCCCCCTTTGCACTGCAGTCCTGGGGCTCTGCGGAGATCCCTCTCACTGAACTCCTTGGAAGACGTCATTTGAAAAAATTTCTGTGGCTCCAAGCATGGTATATACATCCCACCACTAACCAGCTGTTGCTTACCTCCCCTGACCTTTCCGAGTACTGCTCAAATACTACCTCCTCTTGAAAGTCCTCCTGGATTCCCTCCCAGCTCAGACAGAACAAATCTTTCCACATCACACACTCTCTCCTCCTGTCTAGTCTCTGTAATTTTGGGCAAGGATCATGGTTTTCCTGTCTGTCCCACTCAAAATGTGAGCCTCTCAAGGGGCTGGACAGCACTGGGTGGAAGAGAGAACACAGGATGTGAAGCGAGGCAGACAGGGAGTCACACCCTCGTTCTGCTGGCGCTGCACTCAGTTGCCACAGGCAAGGCAGCACATCTATGACGATGCAGGGGAGAGGTGCAGAGGCCTGATGTAGGCCTGGCACGGAGTGGGCGTGACGTGAGTCACTGTCAGAGGGACGCTCATGCAGCTCTTACTGCGAGTAAGGCCAGATGTCTGGTTAAGTGGCAGAGTCCACATTAAAATCTGACCCGCACTGCTCAGAGGGGAAGGCTGGAGCTGATGACACGCCGCCCACCCCCCAACGTCCCTGCCCCAGCAAGCTCCCTCCCTCAGGCTGTGAGCACCTCAGCCTTTGCCAAAGAAAGGTCTGTGTGTGGTCCGGCAGGCACAGGGAGCCGCCTCTGCCCAGAGCAGAGCCCGAGTTCAGGTGGGGAGGTGAGGCAGCTAGTCCCCAGAAGGTGGGAGGGTGCTCCACGAGGGAGGGTCACGATAACCTCCCCCTCTTCCAGGCCAGACAAGAGGGGTAAGCAGAGTGGGGAGGTGGGGACAGCGGTCATGGGGCTACTCCCAAAACAGGACCGAGGCTGCCCTTGCTAGGCAGTGTTCATTACCTCACTCGCTGCTCCCAACAGCTCAGGAAAGAAGAGATATTATAACCTCCATCTGATAGATGTGGAAGCACGGACACTTCAGTGAACTTGCCAAGGTCATCAGGAATGCCACCAGGGTTTGCATCCAGACCAAAGTGGCCTCTAAGCCCCCTTAAATACTGCCCTCATCGGTGACTAAAACCCCATCATAAAAGTGTCTTTCCTTAAGTGGAACAAGGCATGTTTCTGAGACTTGGTTGAAGCCTTTGCCAACTATTAAGCTTTCTCAGACTGCTTTGCATCTTGCAATTTATGCCTCTGGGCGCTCCTCAGGCCGTTGGCTGGGGACAGCCCATCTCCTTGTCCCCAGCACTGACCAGCACAGGTTCTAGTCAGGGAAGGGTTGCTGGGGCAGGAAAGGAGAGAAGCTGAGGGTTCCCGTGGGGCTGGGTCCCAGCAGCTGTGCCCAGGGTCCCGTCCCCCAAGGCTGGCTCTTACCTGCATCACTGGCACATGGGTAATGGTAGGTATGGATGCAACCTTTGTGGGAGCACCCAATGGTGGCCCCGGCTTCCTGGCAGCTGGAACAAGTCTGGCAAGGAAAGAGGAAAGATGGGTGAGCCTGCCACTGAGGGGCTGGCAGGTGGGCTTTCCAGAACACCACATGGTCCCTGCCTCCTTCCCACACAAGGGTTCCTGAACATCGGCTGAGAGGCTCAGAAAGGGGCGCACAAGCCCACAGGGTTGGTTCTGTGGCAACCCTGTGCTGAGACCTTGGTGGGGGCCCTTTGGGAGAGGGGGAAGGACTCTTTGTGGGTGAACCTGTGGCCTTGGCGTCCCGCGGACCTGGGCCTGAGTCCTGGCTCTGCCACGTAGCCCTGCTTGACCTCAGCCTGCGGCTCAGACTCTCTGAGCCTCAGCCGCACAGCGAGGCAGTGCCCCATCAGGGTGGCTGTGAATATTAAATGAGCTGCCCAGCAGATGACAAGAACTGCTGGTGCGTCACCTCGATGGCCATGGCTACCAGCTGGTACTGGCAGGGCTTCTGCGTGCAGAACGCGGAGGGTGTGACCTTGCCCTCGGACACCACCAAGCAGCACTTGCGGCAGGTAACTTCATGAACCCACTTTACAGTGGAACTGAGACCCCCACTTCAGGCAAGAGTGAGGACACGAAGTGCTGTTTCCTGTCCTTTCTGGCAGTAGAACAAGCACCGAACTTGGAAGAGATAGACCACCCTCAGACGAGCCATTCGCTCTCCCAGGACCCAGGAGGGGATGACACAGCCAACCCCCAGATGCAGGGTTAATGTTAATCTTATGCTGTCCAGCACGGTGGCCGGCGTCCTCTGGGTCTTAAAAATGTGTCTGCTGAGCTTGGGAGCTGCCCCATGCCTGCCCAAGCCACCTGGAGGGAGATGTGGCCAGGACAGGGCAAAGCCAAGAAGGCCATTGAAAGAGGGAAACAAAATCTGAGCTCTGGGAAGGGAGAAGTTGGGCCCCAAGTCCTGCAGACCACAGCCTGTAGGGTGGGGGAGCACTGTCTGAGAGGAAGCAGGGAGGGTGGCAGGCCCAGGCCCAGATGCTGAGCCCCTGGAATGAATACCTAGAGCTCAGGGTGTGCCAGGTGTGCTTGGGAGCTGCCTCCTCATGACAACCTTCTGGTGTTGGCATTGCTGTTCTTAGCTGGATGCCAGTGACAGCACATCGAGGCTGAGTGACGCCAGCAGCTGGGCTGGAGCATGGGCTGGTCAGCACTGCCCCATGCTACCCTGGGTGGGGTGGGCTCCTTCCAGGACCCAGGACTGAGGGAGACCTCACCCCAGCAGCTGGGAGACAGACCGGATGAAGTCTCCTCCCGCCCTTCACAGGCCCAGCCTTAGGAAGGCCTAGGAATGTTCCCTCTGGACCAAGCTGAGAGTAGGAGAGGTCAGGGTGGGAGGCTGGGGTACATTCAGGAACACTAGGTTTTCACACGGTGCCTCTGAACAGGCAGGCAGTTTCCTTCTGATTGTGACTGAGACACCCTGGGATTCTGGGGCCCAACGCTTCCCCCAATTCCTATCCCAAACAGGGGGTAGGAAGTGGGAGTGGGACCCCAGATGAGGCCCATGTCCAGCCTACAAGAAGCCCTCACGTGTCTGAGACCCGCACTGAGGCCTCCCAACAAGCCTTGTGGGATGTTTTAGATGTGGAGAAACAGATGTACAGACGGACAGAAGCTTCAGAGCCTTCTGACCTCAGCATCTGCACTGAGAGGGGCTGTGGCCCATGGACCTGCCGAAGGGCCCCAGGCTGGCAGAGGGGCCCAGATGGGGCCTCCTGATGCAGCGCACCGCAGCCAGCACCCGCCTCCTCAGCGTCCAGGGCCTGGCCTCATGGGAGGGGAGACAGGCCCACGGGAGCTCTGGGCGAGGTCTAGACTCTGGGCAGACTGGGAAACTAAGGTCCTAGGGATGGGCATGACAGGGCTCAGGGACAGATTGTCTGTGGGGTTCCCAGGAGGGGACACAGAAGGAGGGGGTCCCTGGGATTCCCAGCTCTGTTCCTCCGGAGAGCAGAAGTGAGGTAAGCGTTGGCAGGCCTGGTGTGGTGGCAGCTGGGGCCCTGGCTGCCCTTCAGGAGGGCAGACCACCACGTGGACCTGCAGCCCACAGTGAGCATGGGGGCTGGTCAGGGGGGTGGGGCCAGGTGGGGGAGGGGTTTGGCAAAGGAGCTGGTATGTGCCCTGTGGGGCCAGGTAGGGGAGGACGAGGGTCCCTGGGGCTGGGGCTGGGCAGTGCTGCCCAGTGCCAGAGTATATCACCCTACTGGACCGTGGCTGAGTGTGGGGTGTGGCGCTGCGGGGCAGGAGTATGGGCCTCGGAGAAAACGCTGATCCCCACTGCCCTGTCCCAGGTGTCTCCTGCCAACTGCCGCCAGGACTCTGTCTGAGTGCCCCCTGACCCCTGGGAGGGGCGTGTGAGGAATGAGAGCCCCGTGGTGACCCCAATGGGAGGGACACTGTGGGTGGTGATGTGGCTCCTGCTGTAGCCACTGATCCTAGCCCAGCAATGTCAATAGCACTTCAGACGGACCCGGCGCAGCCGGGACAACTTGCAGGCCTTTAACTCAACCCTCAGGGCCCCTCCGAGCTGGGAACTAATATGAGGAAACCCGGGCGCAGAGGACACGTCCCTGACCAGAGCTGCGTGGTGAGGGAGGGCAGCGCTGGGCTCTGGACCCAGATCGCATTCCTGCTCGCAGACCTTGGCACCTGAAGGCCCTCAAACACCATTTCAGGACCGTTAACGAGAGGTCCCCGGGCCACCCTGCATGAGAGGAGCTGTGTGGCCCAGGGGCTGTCCAGCAAAGGGGACACAGTCCAACCTCCTGCTGTCTGAGGGGCTTGTCCCCTCAGTTCCCAGCTCCATCTCACAGGTACTACAGCCAGGGCAGCCTCCTGTTGTGGGCCACCCTGATGTTCTGTTCTGGGAAGTACCTTGACCAGTGGGACCCCAGCCTCTTGGCTGGTTACCTGAGCGGGGGCAGAAGTGGAGGGGCTCTGGAGCTGGAAGGGGCCAGTGGAGCGTGCAGCGGGCACGGGGCTGGGAAGGCATCAAGGGGCCAAGATGGGAAGTACAGGATGGGGCAGGGTGAGTCCTGCCTCGGCCTGGGCTGTACTGCCATTGCCCCAACCCCTAAGATGCTAATTCCTCCTTGTGGGCCTGTCTGGCACAAATTGAAGTGCTGGGGCAGCGGGGGTACCCTGCCTGCCTGTCTGGCCTGTGGAGCCCGAGCTCCCCGCCCCCCTGGGCTGGCCTCTTACCATGTCCAAGGCCACCTTCATGGCCTCCTGCAGCCCAAAGAGCTTCCCGGCCACCAGGTAGACCCCGCCCGTCCACACAGCGCAGGCCTCGTGCACCCAGTGCTCCTGGGTGTCCCCGCCAGGCTCTGCTGTTGCCTCCTTGTTGCACTCATGCTTGCGGGCCTTGTCAGCAGCTGGGGCTACCTCCTCACTGACATCCCCTCGACCATCACAGCAGTAACAACTCTGCAGCCGCCGGGACAGGCCCCGGGCACTGGTGCGCAGTGAGCCCTGCTTGGCCAGGTCGGCTGAGCTGTCAGGCCGGGGGGCCTTTCCGGTGGTGGTGGCGGTGGTGGCTGCACACTCAAGGCCCTTGAGTGTTCTCTCGAGGGGCAGTGAGGCTTCCTCACAGGTGCCCTCTGGCCGCACCTTCTCCTTGAGTTTTGGCTTCTTTTTGGGGAGGCAGTGCTCAGGGTAGTAGGGTCCACAGAGGTCCCCGAGGTCCTTGAAGTTGGCCGGGTTTTGGCAGAGGCAGCAAACAAGGCAAGAGGTACTCAGAGCCTTGGAAACCACGGGCCCCAGGTGCATGGTGGAGGAGAGGGGCAGAGGGGGCCGAGGCTGCAGGACAGAGGAGCCCCCAGGGAGCGTGGCCAGGGAGGCCCCAGGTGTGTCCAGGGAGGAAGATGACGAGGAAGAAGAGGCAGAGGAGGGAGGTTTTCCGTGGGGCTTGGGCTCTTCCCCAGGGGAGTTGACAACCGTGCATACAGTGGTGAATGCGTCTCGCTTCTCAACCCGCACAAAGGGCGAGAAGGCTGGGGTGCGGCTGTCTGCCCGCAGCCGCTTGCATGAAGAAATGTACTTGAGGCGGATTTCAGGTTCTGCAGGATCCAGGGGCAGCACCTGCTGCTGCCGCCGCCGCTTGGCACGCCCCTTGCAGGGTGAGGAGGTGGCATTCTTGGCTCGGCCCCGCGTGAGGCGCTTCCGCTTGGAATAGCTGCTGTAGTTGGCATGGCCTGGCTGCTTCTGTGCCCTCATCTGGGGCTGGCAGGACCGGCCATCGTGGGGCTGGGGGGCCAAGCCCAGCCCATCCATCTTTGGCTTCTTGCTTCCCCCACCACAGCTGTCCTCACTGGCCCCCTGCATGCTGTTGGTCCTGTCTCGGGGAGTCAAGAGCAGAGCAGGGCCTAGATGGGGCTGCTTCTCCAGGGGGCCTTTGGGGAGTCCCAGGGCTGCAGACCTGCCTTTCCGGCTTCTCTTCTTCGGTGCCAGGATGGTTCCCCCAGGGGACAGGGCCCCTGGGGACACCAAGTCCTCAGTTTTGAAAGAGTCAGTCGAGGAGAATTTCTTACTGTTTATGAGTTTGCCTTTCAAGGGTCTGTTGGCTGTATTTCTGCAAAATGGGTCAGTCCCTGAAGCTGCTGGGAGCTTCTGGCCGGCGCCCATGTTTGAGGGGCCTTCTGCCCCCACAGGGCTGCCCCTGGTGCTCTTGGGCCCTCGGTCTTTCTCAGAGAGCGGCGGGCTCAGAGGGTGCCCGGGAGTGGTCCCAGGTGTTTTGCATGCGTACTTCTTCAGGCTGGGCGAGGTGATCTTCTGCACAATGGCCTCCAGCTTCAGGCCCCGGCCTTTCCGGGGCGGCAGCACCTTGGTCTTCATGGCCCCCTGAAAGGCTGCCCTCGAAGCCATCTTGAGACAGGTGTCAGGCGTCTCTGGGGGCAGGGGCTTTAAGGTGGGCTCGCTATTGCCTTTGGCAGGCTTGGCTTTCTTAGGAGGAGACGTCCTCTTGAAGAGGGTGGGGCAGCCCTCAGCTCGCTCCTCGTTCACGTCACCCCGGCTGCCACTGGCACTGCCGCTGCCGCTCCGTAAGACCAGGTTCCGCTTCTTGGTGGGGACCGGTGCCACGAAGGCGGACTTCCTTTTGAGTGCGTGGAGGGGCCGATCGGAGAGCTTGCCGCCTGTGTTGGGCTTGGGGACCCTCACCCACTGACCAGCCTTGCCCTCCTTCTGGGAGTTGCCAGAGACCTTGAACGTGGCAGGCAGGTGGTTGTTGGCAAGGAGCTTCTTGGCAGCCCGGCAGTTGGGGACCCGGCTTTCCGAGGGTCGCCGCCGCTTGCAGTGGAAGACCTCCTGGGTTCTGGTGCGGGACCGAAGGATCATGGAACGCTGGTCTCTGCCAGGGGGGCTGGGAGAGTCTGTCTCCTTGGTTTTGGAGCCCATGGGGCTGCTGTCAGAGGCCACTGGCAGGGCAGCTGGGTTGCTGGGGCTGGACGCCGCCTTGGGGGAGGGCTTCCCTGCCCGCTTGCCAGACTTGAAAGCAGCTCGCTGCTTGCCCCCCAGCTTGTCAGGTGGGGCAGGGGTGGTGGTCAGTCCAGGAGGGCCGGGCGTGCGGGGCTCACTCAGGGCTGTGAAGGAGCGGGTACACATCCTGGGGAGCCCTTCCGAGCCCCCCCGGCCTGGCGCCCCGGCCCCTTCCATTTGTCCCTGGGGGGGACCTGTACAGGATTCGGGCAGCAGGAGGTCTTTGGGCAGAACCGGTGCCCTGCACGGGGAGTCCTCAGCCTCGGGAAGCCCCCGATGCACCCGCCTGCTCCGTAAGCTTTTGCCCCGTGGCACGGGCTCTTTCTTAGCAATGGGTGCCTCGGGAACGGCGGGCTTGTTGGGCTTCTGGGCCAAGGAGGCCTCCGGAGCCAGAGTGGCAGGATCCCCCGGAGCCAGTGCCCCACTGGGTCCTTCTTCTCCGGGCTTCATGTGGGACAAGGAGGACTCAAACCAGCTCTGGACCTTCGACTCGGTGCCCACAGTGGGGCCCAGCAAGATGACAGACTCTCCAGAGAGGTGGCATGGGGAGCCCCAGCTGGCTTTGGGGTCCAGAGCCTCCTCCACCTCCTCCTTGGTACACATCAGCGGGGCCTTTGGCGACAGCGGGTCCCGCAGGCTGGGCCTCTGCTCAGGGCTGCCCAGGAGCTCACACAGGGAGGAGTACTCCTCCGCCTCCAGGTCTTCCTTCCTGCCGGCCGGCGGCAGCAGCGGCAGGTCCCCAAAGTCTGCAGCCGAGCAGCAGTGCCTGCCGCCCTCCAGCCACGCCTCAGCCTGGCCCACCTCAGGGCACTGCAGCAGCCCGGACCCCTCCTCCTTCACCCCGGCCACCTCCTCCTGCTGGGCATCCCGGGGCAGGGCGGCCTGCTCCCTGGGGGGCTCCTCCTCTCGGAACCCCAGGCAGGCTGAAGCCCCATGGGCATCCTCCTGGCCAATGCCATCTGAGGCCTTCGCACCCTGCTCTAGGCCCTTGGCGAGTTCACTGGGGTGCAGCCCCCACCGGGGACAAGCATCGTCCAGGCTCTCCTCGGGCCAGGCGAAGGGGGCGGTGCTATCTGCCGAGCTGGCAGCGGCTGTGTCTGGGAAGCAGTCAAAAGCAGCTGCGGCGGGGTCTGAGGTGGCAGCCCCAAGGGTGGGCCGCTCGCCAAAGGAGAGGGGACCAGTGGTCTTCTTGGGGTCTGGGGTGATGAAGCCCACAGAGGGGTCTTCAAACAGCCCTGGGCTGAAGTCCTTGGCATTGCTGCCCTTGTCCAGCTGTAAGGGCTCAGGCAGGGCCTCAGGCTCCCCCGGCCGTGGCCACGAACCCTTGGCCATGGAGTCCAGGCAGGCGCCGCGGTTCTCCAGCACGAAGGGCGGCTTGGTAGCATCCTTGGAGAGGCCAGAGACCTCGGCCCAAGCCTTGTCGGCCTTCTCGCCGATGGCCTCCTGCAGGCCCAGGATCTCGGAGGCCAGGTCCTCCTGCGCCAGGGCACTGAGCAGTAGCCGCGGGCAGTCCTGCTCACTGGCCACAAATTTGGAGAAGTTTTCGAGCGGCAAGCTGCCATGAAGGCTCTGGAAGGAGTCGTCTGACTTGGTGGACATGTCGTCAGGCGAGGTCACGGAACAGGTGGACACTGACTCTGGCTTGGCCTTCGAGCTGCTGTTGGCCCTGGCAGGGCTGCTGCGGGCCTGGGTGCAGTAGAGGAAGCCGCGCTCCAGAGGGTCTTCGGAGCCGCTCAGGTAGTCAGCCTCAGGCGGCTCGGCGTGGCTGGATTGCGGTGTGCTGCTTGGCGGCTCTGACAGCGGTGTACCCGCCTGCTCAGCTGAGTAGCCGCTGCCCTCGGGGCTGCAATGCTGGCTTTTATGCTGCTCCGGTGTCCTGGACACCAGAGTCTTCACACCCTTCTTCTGGGGCATGGCGGCCTTGGAGAGCAGCAGCTGCTGGACCGTGTTGGAGATGTTCTCCACCTGTGAGGTCAGCGCGGTAAGGCTCTGCAGGCTGAGGTCTGACAGCAGGCTCTCGGGGAGCTTGTCCTTCTGCAGTGGCTTGCAGTTGCTGGCCTGCGTGTCCATGGAGCTGGCGGCGTCTGTCGGGGAGGGGTTAAGCAGGGGCATGAAGTGGCTGTGGTCCGTGATGCCTGCAGGGAAGGCGCCTGTGCTGAGCGGCTGCTGGCTGTAGGGGAAGTTCTCCAGGTTTGGCATCAGCGGTGATGGGGTAGAGCTGTAGGAAGGAGAGCGGCCTAGGGAGCGCGCGGGCGAGTGGCTGGAGCTGGGGCTGAAGGTCTGGTAGTACTGCTCCGGAGTCCTGACGGCTGTGTCTGGCTGGCAGTAGCCTGGGCCTTGTGGCCCATAGTGTTGGTACTTGGCCAGGTTTTGGTAGTGGAGGGTTTCCTGGGCATGGTGTCGGCCCTGAAGGGCTTGCTGCTGCTGCTGCTGCTTCTGCTGGTTGTAGCTGAGGCGGCCAGACTGGTAGGCATGAAGGTTCTGGACTCCTTGCCCTGGGGCCAGGCTGGTGCTGGCAGCCAGTGGCCTATCGTGGGGCTGTGCAGACGGCGCTGTACAACTCTTGTAGGAGTGCGCCCCCTGCCCGCCGCCCTGGCTGGTGGAGGAGTAGGTGGAGGGGGTGGGAAAGGGCTGTGACTGCTGGGGAAAGGGGCTGCCCTGGGGAAAGGGCAGGGGCGAGGCGACGTCATTCTGCGGCTTCTGCCTCTGGAGCTTGGGGTAGGCCAGGGGCTGCGGGGGCGCTGGCGGCTGGGGCTGGGTGTGCAGGGGGTGAGTCCGAAAGGGCAGCTGGGCACCCTGCTCTGGGTATTGCCTGCCCGCGGGCACCGCTGTCGTCTTCATCAAGTTCTCGTCGTATTTGCCCGCCCCCCCCGGCAGGGTCTGTGGCTGGGGGGGTGGGGGGTGGGGGGCCCCCCAGGCCTGCAGGCTTTCCTCGCCTGCATAGCGGCCTGGGTAAGGGCTACCGTCCTGGACGCCATAGCCGGAGAACGCCGGCCTACCCGGTAGGACCTGCTGTGAGGGCAGGCCTTTGCTGCCTCGGGTGGTGCCGGCAGCTGGGCCTGCGCTGCCCTCGTAGCCTGGGTACGGCTGCGGGCTGTAATAGTCCTTGGCGAGCAGCCGCTGCCGGTCACAACTCAGCCCGGCCTGGCTTGGCTGCCTGTAATTCTCCAGGCGAGATGTCTCCTGTGAGGTCTGCTGGTAGTTCTGTTGTTTGCCATGGAAACCACACCTTTCTCGAAAAGACTGCATGACTTGGGCTGGTTCTCTGTGAAAAGAAAAGGGAGGAGGGGTGGGTGGGGGAAGACGGGCACGGAAGGGTCAGAGGGACGGCGGCTCAGACAGGCCATTTCCTCTCACCTCGGCAAACCTGCCTGCCACCCTCATCCAGCCCTGCCCTCCCCCCACAGCTCATACTGGCCCCCCTTCGCCTGAGCCCCCCCAGCTGCCCACACACTAACTGCTGCAGGGACGTGTGCTGGCAGTTCCCACCGACGCCACCTGCAGCCGAGGCTGGCTGCCCTCTGAGCAGCGGAGGGAGGGAGATGCACACCTGGCTGCCCACCTCTCCAGGTCACCTGGGAGATGCCACCCCACCCTCCCCAGCCGGCTCCCCACTCTGCCCCCATGCCACCCCTCCCAGCCATTTAGAGGAGCAATTTCCAACACCCTGTTCCCTGGGGCTGCTAGATCCTGTAATCTGGTCCCAGCTTGGCAGTGTTCAAGCAGGATCCAGCCAAGCCAGGGACCTGGAAACTCTGCCCCTGGCCTGGAGAAGCTGCTCCCAAGGCCTGCCACGAGCTTGTGTGCACACACTTCTATCCTGTCACGCCATCTGGAACCTGTCTGCGCCTTCTAGCAGACATCGGCTGGGGTCCTCTGAGCCACTGTAGGCATTAAACAGCCCCCTCTCTGACTCCCAGGAATGCAGGACAGCAGCACCAGCCTCCTATGTTTGATGCCGCAGGCATGTTAAACAGGGTGCATGGCCCAGGGTGAGGGAGTGCAAGCTAACGGAGGGCAGAACCACAGCTCCCCTGTGTGTGAAGTGTCCCGGCCCTCCAGTTGGCCTCCACAGGGTCAGGGCCAGGTCACACCAGGCTCAGAGCCCATCTGTTTATGATTTTAGGGCTGGGGCCCCAGTGGGGTCCCAAAGTAGGACTCTGGGTTAGGAAATGACCCTGGGGGTGAGGGCCCTTCAGGGCAGAACAACCAGTTTCACAAAACTGGCTGGTCTTCCACATGTAGGTCCCCTCAACTGGCTGAAGGCCTGGTCACCCCAGAAGACCCTCCTTGGAGAGAGGAGCCAGGACTGCTCCTGGGTGGGCAGTGCCAGGTGGCTCAGGATTTACCCACAGCCAGGGTTAGGGTTGGGGTTGGAGTGGGCGAAGGGGGACAGGAAGACCATGACTCAGCTAGGCCTGCCCATCCCAGGCCCCCAGGAGAGCACAGGGGACTTCCCAGTTCCCATTTCCAACATGGAAAGAGGAAGGGGCAGCCTGCCTTGGGCCACAAGATTCCAGGGTTAGAGGAGAGGCCAGAATGAACTAAGGGGCACAGGGAAGACAGCTCCGCAGATGTGGGAAGGGGAAAGAGACAGAGAGTGATGTGGAGCAGGGCAGGAGAGGGACTGCCCTCAAAAAGGCCCAGCTCACCCCTCCTTGTCACCAGGGTCCTACCTAGCAGCTTCCTCATTCAGTGTCAAGGGCTGACCAGGGAGGGGAACAGAGGACAGGCTCCAGTTGGCTGAGCAGGGCAGGCCCAGGGCAGCCAGATGCCCCCAGGAGCACCCCTACCACTGGCCCTTGGCAGGCAGCTGGCCCTGACGAAGGGACGGAGGCACTGCTGTGCCCAGAGGGGACCAGTTCCCACGGGGCGAGCTCCTCCCCGGATTCATTTCAGGCATACCCAACAATGAGAATGGTGCCTGCCCTTCTGGCCCACTTCAATCCCACCTCTGGCTGCTAGGATCAAATATTGTTGGAGGTGCCTGCTGCCACACGCCAGGGGAGGTGGAGCAGCATTCGGTTCTGGTCTGGAGGCTCCGTGCCAGGTGGACAGCCCTGAGCCTCCTGACCTGGCCCTGGCAGAGAAGGGTGCCCACCAGACTGCCACAGGGCTGCCCAGCCAGGTGGCCCCCTTCTGTCCCAGGCAGGCACATTCGGGTGCCTCCCCACTCAGCCTACATCTGGGCCAGCAGGTGGAAGCCACCTCTGCACCAGGCAAAAAGCACCGACAGAGCTCTGCCCTCCCCCACCTCCCATGTTGTGTTTATGAGCCCAGAATTCACAAACCCAGGCCTGCTCTGAAGGCTGTGTCTTGTATATCTGCACAAATTATATTTCAGCTTTTATTAGTCCCAGATCGCTCTCATTTCCTGCTGAGTGTCCTGTGGATATCATTAACATTTCTACAGCTTTTATTTTTTCCACATTCTCCAAAATGCATCACCCAGAAACATTATTTAAAAAGGAAAGTGCTATGACCAGTGTCCCACCCCTCCCCCAGCTTTAATAGGTCCAGCTGCTGTGTCTTTTAATTTCGCCGAGCTGTATTGCAGGCGGGTTTCCCAATGCACACAAGCAGCTGGATGTGGTGAAAGCATCTATCTCTAAGAAGACAGTTCAATTAAAATACGAAAAGCCCAGCGCCTGATGGAGAAAGCAGCCAAAAATGCTCACCCCAATACCAACCTCCAACCCCAGGCGGGGGCGGGGGCATAGGTTTGGGAACAAAGGCAGGGCACCAAAAGCAGGCCTGGGAGACACCCAGCTCTGTCCAGAGGAGGTGGGGGCTCCAGGTCTTTGCGAGCTGCCATGGGCTCCGTTGTTGTTAATTATATGATTGCGATTACTTTTCAGGAACACTAGGAAAAGAACAAGAGGGAGGCAAAGGGAGTGGGGTGGGAGGCATCACAAGTGGGGGACAGAAAGTTGCCCCCCTGGCAGAAAAATGGTGACCTTTGAACTGGGGGGAGGGGAGAAGGGGCAGAGCAGGGAAGACTGAGGGTCTGACCTCTGTGAGTTCAGCTGGAGAGAGGAGTGGTGGTCAGGAGAGGGCACCCCTCACACACCCTCACAGGGCTCCTTCTCATCCAGCCCAGCTCCCTGCCTGACTCTCCTCCCCGACACTTGGTCAAGGACTTATCTCTGCAGGGCTTGTGCAACCGGGAAGGAGGAAGGAGGAGGGAAGGGAGGAAGAGCAGAAGCTGGTCTCGCACTCCCTGTGACAACTCCTGGAAACTGGCCTTCCTGGGCTACTGGCCAAGGAGTGGGCGGGGAGTCACACGCGCTGGAGGCTGGTTCTGGTTTGGGCGGCCCTGCATCCAAGGCCTCAGGAGTTCTCTTGACACAGCTGCAGTCTCACTGGTTGCCCAGCCAGCCCCACGGCCATGGGCTGTCCCAGCAGGAGAGAGGAGTGCGAAGAGATCTCATCCCCACCACAATCTGCCAGGGCCCAGCGGTCCCTTCAGGCACAGACCCCGGCCCTCTGCCCTCCCAGAGGGCGATGGAGCTAAGGGGGCACCCTTGGCTGTGGGTGCCTACTCGGCACTGGTGTGCTTCCCAAATGCCGACCTTCCCCAAAAAAGGGGGATGCAGAGAGGAAAGAGTCCTGGTGTGAGCCCCCCACTGGGAGGATCTTTCCATGGGATATCTAAAGCAGGAGCCATACCCCAGACCAAATGTGGATGCCCCCCCACCGCCGGGTGCCACACCAAGAATTCTCCTTTCAAAGGAAGCATCTTGGAGCATGACAGCACGAGGACACAGCATGGGGTGCTGCTGGCACCTCGTTTCCCAGGTCCCCTCTGCAACCAGTCAGGCCCACTTGACTCAGGAGCCAGACCCACCTGAGGGAGGTCCACTCATGGGCAGTGGTGCTTACCGGCCACCTGCAGTCACCATGGCTGACTCAGAGAGAAGTCCCTGTCCACCCACCCGTGCAGGGAAATGGGGAGTTTGAGTGGACTGCTGCAGCCCCCACAGAGGTGATGCTGCAGGGCCAGCCAGGAGACTG
>VMDR010003473.1:0-71801 GCA_007922815.1 Macrotus californicus
TATGAAATGTTAAAGGGACTTATCTAAGAAAAAGAAGATAAAAATATGAACAGTAAAATGATAACAAACTCACAGCTATTAACAACTGAACCTAAAACAGAAACAAAAACAAACTAAGCAAACAACTAGAACAGGAACAGAATCACAGAAATGGAGATCACATGGAGTGTTATCATCAGGGGGGTGCATGGGGGGAGAGGGGGAAAAGGTACAGGGAATAAGAAGCATAAATGGTAGGTAGAAGATAGACAGGGGGAGGTTCAGGATAGTATAGGAAATGGAGAAGCCACAGAACTCACATATATGACCCATGGACATGAACTAAAGAGGGAGTGTGTGGAGGGGGGAAGGGGTGTGCAGGGCGGAGGGGAGGGGTGGGAAAATGGGACAACTGTAATGACATAATCAATAAAATATATTTAAAAAAATGACGTATACTGTAGACAGACACAGCACTCTCTCCCTTAGCATCAAAGCGTGTTACCAATCCAACATCAGTTTCAAAGTCAGGGTCGCATCTATTCTACACCATTCTTACCCAACGACACACGAAAGAAGCCCTACTGTGCTCAGGCACACCGCAACAGGGCAGATCAATACAGGACACGCGGCCCTGGCCGGTGCTTCGGGTGGCTGCAGCGCTGCTCTGACACGCCGAGGTTGTGGGTTCAATCCCCAGTCAGGGCACGTACAAGAATCTACCAATGGACACGTGACGTCTCTCTCTCTCTCTGAAATCAACAAATAAACAATGTAAAAATACACAGAACGTGTGGCCCATGTTACATTTGGAATGTGCTGGCTGAGACTGCATGCGAGCCCCACAGTGTGCAGTGGTGACCGACCTAGACAGCGGGTCGGAAGGTGGCAAACGTGGGCTCTGCCACCAGGGCCATCTTGGCCAACGCCTCCCCCTGCCTGGCTGGGCACGGCAGGTGCCACGGTCACGCTCCCCGCGCATCCTGCACGGTAACCACAGGGGTGGCCCCTAGCCCTGAGCAGCCAGGAGGGGCACACTGTTGTTTCCGGGTCAGGGCGAAGGTCAGGCCCCACACTGTGGGGTGGGGCACGGAGGGCCACCCGCCGCTGCTGCCCCGGGTACGCGTGGAGCCGTCGGTCTGTCCCTGGGGTGGGCTGCAGGGGGCACATTGGTGGGAAAGCCCCCTGTCTTGCTAGGCTGCCCTGTCCTGGTCCTTTGGGCTTTGAGGGGCTTTATTTTGTGCTTCTCTTTTTTTTGTCTGCACTTCCTGTCACTGCCAGGTCCTAGCTTCCTCGGCCCACAGACGTCCGGGCCAGGTGAGGCGGAAAGCAAGCCCAGGGAGCTCACTCACCACCACATTGCCCTTGGGCCCCCAGGTCCCAGCCAGTCTGTCGTCTTCTCTCCACCTTCGAGTCTCCTTTATTCACTTTCCGTGTAATTAGCAGGATGTTAATCGTACATAGTGGGGAGTATAGGCAGACGCATGCCCTTTCCTTCCTCCTGGAAATCAGTCTGTTTAAGAAGAAACAGCTGTAACTATTCTAATTGCAGCAGGTAGACAAACAGGGTAGGTGACTATATTCGCCGCGATGAACATGTATGTGAAGACACATTTAAAAATACTAGTGTGTCCATCTATTTGTGCTTCTGAAGGCCTTGTTCTACAAGATCTCTTAAGCCTCTGTATCGCTCCAACTGCAGCTGAGTGTGTGCTTGTGGGCACACTCACGCACTTTTATTCCTGGGATTTCTTCCTCGTTATCACCCTCCCTCTTCCACGGGATTGTTCAAAGGTGTCCGTGTGAGTGGCCGGACCCTTCCACCAAGAACGGCACGTGCGTGTATTACATGGACTGTGGATTCTTTTATAGCTTCTCTTATCAGACTGACTCTCGGTGTCACTTCTGTTTTGGCACATATAAGGCATAGTCCTTGATCGAAAATTACTATTTACATTCTCTAGCTACTCTTTATGTAGTCTGCAGTTATTTTTCTAATTAAATCCACCTTTTCCTACCATTGTTTGCATCTACTTGTCTAGTTTATTTTGGTTAAAATCAAGGCACTTTTTCCTACCTATGAGAAATACGGAAATTGAAAAAAAATGGTGTGCATGCAAATAAACGTTAGTTATGGGCTGTAAGAAGACTAAACACGCTCAGGGTCTGCCCGGCGTGTTTGGCCTCTCTGGGTCGATGCTACCTTTGCAAACAGTTTCACTGGCACACGCTTACCCTCAGCAGCCCTGTGTTGTCTGTGGCCGCTTTCATGCCACAGCAGCAGGGCTGGGCAGTCAGAACAGAGACCCACGGAGCCCAGCGCCTAAAATATTCCCTATCTGGTGCTTTACAGAAAAGTTTGCAGAGCCCTGATTTTGAGAATTATTATCAATAAGATCTCTAGAGAAATGAAGTCCATAAATGCGATTCCCACTGTTTCTGAGGGACCCCTGCTGCCCATACTCGGTGACATGTTCAGGCACATGTGTTGCGTTCGACACGTCATGCTAGGAAGGGAAGGTCAGACTGATGTGTCCCCCCATTGTGTGGAGGCCATCCTGGGCATCGCCACGCAGAACAATGGGAACATCTTCTCCATGCTGGCTTTGGCTTTGGCTGGAGCGTCTGCCCTTGGTCTTGCCCCGTGCTGGCGGGCCTTTCCTGTTGCAGGTGTGTTCACTTGTGTCGGTCACTGGGTGCAGTTCCAGAGAGCCTGGGTTTTCCTCAGCCCTTTTCCCAGGTGGCTGGGCCCATGAGAACGGCCTCACGCGAGACCTGTCTCTCCAGCGCCAGCCCCCCTTTTCAGACCCATACTCGTGTACCCCATTGTCACGGTTTCATCACGGGACTGACTTTAGGGCTCGTAACACGAGCAAGTTCAAGCCTGAGCCCGCCAGCCCCAGTCCCTTCTGTCCCTCTGCCCTCTGCCTCAGTGAATGGCCCCACTGTGTGCCACGGCGGGCAAGTCAGGCGCTTCGGCGTGCCCTCTGTCTGCAGCGGCCTTCCAGTCCGCGCCGATACTCTGGCCGTGCTGCTGAGTTTGTTTTCATCGGGCTGTGCCGCCCCTCACTGCGTGTTTACTCTTTCATCCGCTAGAAAACCCGGAACGATGATCCCTTCCAGGGTTTTCTTCCTCACTCTCACTCTACTTTAAATTTGGGATCTCTACTTAACTCCATTCTCCTTTGTCTGTCACGTTTTCCACTGCTTGGCCTCTCTTTAATCCATATAGGTCTTCTGATCTACCCTGCAGTTCAAAATCCTTTCTTCTACAACGTAAAATCCATTGTTTAAAGATTTTTAAAAGTTTTTAAAACTGTGTTTTCCCTTTGTAGAAGTTAATAACCAAGTCTACTGATATCCATCATCCAGGACTCAGACTGGATGCTTTCCCCTGAAGGGACCTTGTCTGACCCTCTACTGCTGTTCAGGCCTCGGTATTACCTACACCCCCAGGGTCGTGTTTCTTTTCTTCGGACCCTTTACAACACTGGAATTCTGTGATCAGCGGTGTGATAGATAGTTTAATACACAGCCGTTGGCGAGCCCCCAGACGCTGTGTCCTGGAGAGCAGAGGAGCGGAGCGCTGTTTCACTTCGTGATGGGCCCCTGCAGCTGGCACCCGTTAGGTATGGCCCAGATGTGTTCTGAGCTTGTTTGATTGCATCATGTTGACAAGGGAAGACTCTCTTGTGTTGGGTGAACATCACTGGGTGCACGAGATCTTAACTACATGAAACTAAATATGTTCAATCTAGAGCTATCAGATCTGATTCTGAGATTGGCCAAGACACCAACTTAAAAACTCATGTTTACTTTCCATGACCCTTGACACAACTTGAATAAAAAGAGAAAAAGAAATTGAGAAACTAAGAGTGCTTTAATGAGAAAATTTAGACAAGACTCACACCATTAGACAGAACCAAAATATATTATCACATAGATACAGCACCAACGGATTCAGAAACCATCTGTTCTGCCATGTAAAGCTAATTAAATTTTTAAAAATCTGAGCAATTAAGAAACAACCATCAGCCTAAAGTCTTAATCAAGAGTGATTTGATAATAAAAACTATAGGTATTACACTTAATTAGGAGGCACCTAAGTGAAAGTCTCCAAGTCACTGAAGCACATTGTTGAGAGAGTGAAGCGCGGACATTAATGGGAGACATCGCCAAGGGGCAACTGTTACCCGCGGCAACTGTTGCACTCGGCCAATGGACCGATCCTGCCTCCCAGGAAAGAGCAGTGCAGTTTCAATAGTTTTAGAAAAACTCTTAATACACTTCTGGGCTATGAAATACCAACCTAGTTAAGGGAAAAATATTAAAGCAAACAAGACATTATTTTATGCTAGATGCCTAGTTTTTATTCCTAGGATAATAATCCTCAATAAATCCATGTTGATTTTTTTAAATGAAATCACAGAGTTGCTGAAACTTGTGTTGATGCTGCATGCGTGTGACAGTGAAGTGTTTTTTCATGGATTCTGGGTTTTCAGTCCATACCGTATTTTGGGTTGTCAAATGTGTATATGTCACCTGTATAATTTGGCCTTTCCCAAACCTGTTGAGTGAGCAAAGCAGGTGGGATTGGCCTCATTTGATGGCTGAAGAAACAGACTTAGATTAGATAATGGGTTCAAGGTCACATAGATGGATCTTAACTTAGTTTTGACTCTTAAGTCCACTAATCTTCCTACCACATTATGCTTTTTCTGTTTATCGTATAATTAGCACACTTATACATAGTCAATAGTATTCATTTGAGGAACATTATGGGAAGGTTTTTTTTCCTTAAGAACAAATTGCCTTAAATCCCCTGACCAACTTGGGAGAGGGCTGAACCTATTGATGTCACAAATTAGTTACGTGATAAGCATATTGTTTGTACCTAAAGAATCTAGTTTGAGGGCAGAGAGTCTTCATTGCAGGAAGTGACAGTTACACATTTCTGAGGCTGTACTATATGGAAGCAAATAAGAAAAGTGTCACCTTATCCTATTCCCTGATCGTCATCAACACAATTCTGTGTCCTACTCAGTCTACACCTGTGGGGGCCGTGCCTGGGGATCTGAATAGGGTGGAGAGCCTCCTGGGAAAACTGCACTATATCATTTAGAAGCTCTCCCCTGGGTGACCCTTTAAGTATGTGGCAGATGATTTGAAATCAGAATGAACTCAAGTGTCGTGACATCGCAAAGGGACAAGGACGAGATGCATGGTCTGAGAGTGGTGACGGGAACTTTTCCTTCGGAATGAAGCACACAAAATACCGACTTTGAACCGATGGAACGCTAGGCTGTGGAACATACGAAATGAGCGAAAATCAAAGCAAGACTCTTTTGGGGGGAATGTAACAAGGAGCTAGCATGACTCCTTTCATTCAACATCTGACCTTGACAACGAAGAGCCCCGCTGTGGGTCAGACCCGCCCGGAGCGGGAGAAGTCCACAGCGATGGTGCCTCTCTGAGTTCATAGCGAGGCCGCGGGCCCCCACCTGACATGGCATCTGGCCAGGCGCCCTGCGGCGGTCTCCCCAGACTCCTCTCTGAAATGCCTATTAAGACGCAGGAAAACTCACTGCATCACCAGAAATTAAGGCTGACAGACAACCTATTGCTAGAAAATGAGTGAAATTTCCACTAACTGTAAAGCTGATGGAATTCTACTGAAGGAAAAATGGCGGCTTCATGACAGAAAATCGCCTCGCACTCCCAGAAAAGATGAGAAGATCCTGTTTCCTTGAGTCTCCCCTCTCTCCTCCTGTTCTTCCCTTTCTTAGACAGGCTGCTCTCTGCATCTAATTTGTAGGATCATGCAGAGCCACTCAGTTTTGCCTGTACAGGTAATCTCAAGAGGGTTTGGGTCTCCTTTCCCAGGCAAGAATGCAATGGCTGGGGGGTCGGGGCTGTGGACAGGGTAGGGCTACACCCTGAGACCACACTGCACCCCAAGGGCTGCCGCTCTCAGCAGTACAGCAGTGTGGCTGCAGGCGGGGCGGGGGGGGGAAGATGCGGGAGGAAGACCTGCAGTGGGTGGGCGGCACAGCTTTAATGTGGAGGCGAGAACTCCAGGGTGTGGGATGAAAGACACCTCTCTTAATTTTGACAGAAGAGACCCTGGGAACTGCGCCAAGAACGGTGCAGCACATCAATTTGCTTTCCACACGCAGATCTGAGGAGATGATTAGATTTTTAATCAAATGGACAGTAGCCGGGGCCAAGGGCATCCTGCTGATTAGTAAACACGGTAAACAGGGCAGATCTCCGCTCCTACCAGAAGGAAAACAAAACAACATGTGTCCTATTAAAACCTGATTGCCATTCAGGGAAGGGAAAACAGAACAGCATTTTGAAGGCTCGTCTGAAGACCATTTTTAAAAAATGACTTGTCAAAGAAGCTGGGAGAAAATGTTAAAGTATTTCAGCTGGAATTAAACCCCAATACACAAGAGAAGTGGCGGCGAGGCACCCCTGAGTTTTGAGTGTGGAGAGTACGTGGAACCCTGCGTAAAGGGGGGGGGGGCTGGGACCGAAACAGGACAAGACAGAGAGACTGAAGGCCGCAGGCGAAGGAGCTATCAACACACGGTCTAGCAAACTCAGTTTCGAAGACGTGCTTAAAATGTGCCTCAGGAGCAGGAGGAACTCCAGTCCGGTTCTGTGTAAGGACGTCTCAGTTAAGGACAGACGGCAGAGACGAAGGCGGTCCCTCATGGTGACAACGGAGCTGAGCGATCCCCACCACCTGGCACAGCCCCTCACTCCGGGGTGTGTGGCGACGCCTGCTGTGCCGGCCACCACGGTGCGCCACGGTACCCAGCACTGGGACCGATGTCACCGACGGCGCTGCCGGTCTGTGTGCTTGTTCTGCGGTACTTCTTATCTTAATTTTGGAATCGACCCGGCCGACGCACGTACAGACGAGTCTGCTGCGCGGCAGTCACCGTGTTACTCCCGCAGCGGCCTCACACACCTCACACTCACGGCATCTCTGGGCGGAGTCGTTTTCAAACGCTCTGACTTTGCCTCACGATGCTTTGTGCAGTGACGAATGGGACAGGCTGGTGGTCCCAGAGCAGAAGGCCGCACCATCCAGCCTGGGGGTGCAGGAGCTGCACCCCCAGGTGTGTGCAGGTGCCTCTGTGGTGTTCGCACAATTACTTCTAATTGTGCATAAATTGTGCATAAATTCTAATTGTGCATAAATTGTTATCTCTTGTCTCTCATTTGGCTCATTTCCTCTGTATTCTTTTTCCGAGTCTGGGCCAAAATCTGGTGGTACCAACAGGTGCAAGTTACAAGATGCTGAGAAAGCAGCATAGTCCCCAGAAGAGACACAAGTTCTACCCGTGTGCGTGAGTCTTGGGACAGATGACTTCATGCCACGCACGCACAACAACTTTCTAATTTCTAAGTTAAAACGCCCCAAACTCCCTGGTCTGCTTCTTGGCTGTTTCACAAGAAAGCGGGCTCTTCGCTGTGAAACACTCTGCCCGGAGCACTTGGAAACTCTGGAGCGCACCTTCAGTGTGAGGATCATCGTTGTCGTCACAGGTCAGAACCGTGAGGGCCAAGTCTCTTCCTGACTTTGCAGCAGGGAATTACTGTTAATAGTTAGCTCAGGCCACGGTAGAAATGCAATAGGCAGAGTGCAGCTTGAAATTCAAAGCACTTACACACAACTCCTGGTGATATTTTATGCTTCAGACCGAATTGAATAATCATTAGATATTTTATGGCCAAAATAAAACCTACGCAGACAAACATGTATCTTCTCCTCGCAGTTCATCCTGGAGAGTGGTGACACTGTATCACACAGACGTTTTCCACGGACAGCACACACGGCCCTGAGCTGCCCTCGCCCGGCAGCCAGCCTTGGAAGGTGCTGCCTGCGCTCCAAGTGCGACGCAGGTGCACGGACTCCGTCTGGGGAAGCCCCCTGATGCAACTCAAAGCTGTGGACAGTCCCAGGAGGCTCGTGGGCAAGGGGGAGAGTCCGGCGGCCTCCATCAGAGGGAGTTTCCCAGGAGTCCGCAGGGTTCCTCCTTCTCGTATCACCATAGATGGGCTCTTCGCTACGTAGTGAATGCTGGGCTTGGACTAAAGTCTCTGGAGTTCGGGCTACTGTTTTGCTTGTCATCGTGCAAGCTCACGATGCACTTTTGGAAATACTTCTCGATGGTACTTGCGACCCTCAGAGCCTCCTCTTCTAACGGGCGGTAAGCCCTCCCCAGACGCCGCAGAGCATCTCCACCCCTGACTTCTCTGTGACAGCAGGAATGCCTGTCTGGCCTGTCCAGTGTGGTCACCACTGGCCGTGTGGCCACCGAGTGCCTGGAACGTGGCTAGTGCCTCTGAGGAACGTGAAGTTAAGTACCTGTAAGTGTGTGTGGCCAGAGGCTGCTTCGAGGACAGTGTGGATCTCAGAAGCCCTTCTGTTCTGTGCTGGGAAAACGAAAGGCGTGTGGCCCGCCCACACTTGTATTCCCGCCCAGCCCACTCCACTATATTTCGGGCCCTTCCACCAGCCATGCGTGTATGACTACTATATTTTGATTCTTACAATTTCTGGAAAGTCATCATAGAAAAGAATGTGCAAAACTTTTTTTTTGTGGGGGGGGGCAAGTTCCCTAATTTTTAAAATCAGAGAAAGTGCTACCCGGCAAGTTCGGCTCTCTCTAACGCTGCCGGCTCCCGTGCCCCAGGCTGGGCAGCCTGCCCTCTGTCAGATCAGGGCGCCACAGACAGACAGCTGTGCAGCGGACTCGTCTGTGCTCAAACTAGTGGCCGGTCCTGGGGCCACTCTGTTCTCAGGACTTCTCTTGTCTTTTTTATCTGTAAGAGAACTTGAGGATAGGATGTCTCCAGACCGTCTCCTCTCATCCCTACCTCCCAGTGGCCTGACTGCGTTGCCCACTGACTGTGGGTGGCTGGTCCTTGCTGAGCCGCCCCACATCCTGACCATTCGCTGGGAGGAAGGACCTTTCCTGCATCGTCTCCTCGCAGTGCCCCTGAAGATGGCTACCCGAGCCTGGGCAGGCGGGCTCTGCAGCTTCGGCTTCTGAGCAGCTTTCCCGTCGAGGACCCGGGCAAGCTCCCAGCTGCTCCAGCACAGGAAACACGTCCCACTGGGTAACGGACTCGGGCCGCTAGGTTCAGAGTGAATGCCGTGTGTGGGAACAAAATTCTCCTCAGTGTGAACAGACCGTTGGAGAGCAAGCAGGAAATGTGAGAACGGACGATTTTCCAGGAGTGCCCCCTTCCTGGGCAGGTGTCCCGGCGCCCGTGTTCTCAGCACTGTCCCCGGGGCAGGGCTGATGGGGTCTGAGCTGGTGGTGTTGGTTCCTGTGGGAGGAGAGGACAGTGCCCCTGGGGACCAAGTTGTTCCTTCCACGGGGGTGAGCCCCCACCTCCGACCAAGTCAGACAAGGAGCCATGGGGCGATGGCAGTGGCCAAGACACAGCCAGGGTTGAATCAATACCTACTGCGCTACAGGTATGCATCCCCAGAACTTCAGGTGCCTGCTTTCAAAATGTTATCCTAGAAACATTTGTATGAGTAAATATTATTATATCTTTGTCATAGATGAGAAAGCAGAGGAGCAGAGAGTTTAAAATAAATGGCCACACGCCACTCAAGGGTGAGGATGGAACAGGTATCAAAACTGCACCCACTGGGTGGGGCCCGCTTAGGACAGAGCCCCCCCACTTGGGACAAGGCACCCGTCCAGGGACACAGGCTGCCCACAGATGCCGGATGAACAACCACGTCCCCACAAGAGCTTGGCCAAGGAAAGAGAGAGAGAAGAATCCAATTATGCAGATGAGACTGGGCTCCGCGAACCTGAGAAAACAAGGAAACGGGGCCTGAGAGAGAAGTGATTTGCTACATTGTAATGGAATGCTTCAGTGGCCGGAAGACAGAGTATTCACTGTCTTTTAATATTTTTAAGTGAAACACTTCCCTGTTAGTGATTAGCGGGAGCCAGGGAACGTGGGAAAAGCATAACCTGAGACCTTTCTTGAGTTCCTACCACAACCTTGAAATAAACAACATCAATTAAACGGTGCAGTTCAGGGACACTTGTGTACTTAATCTTTTAAAAACTTCATGACCACATGGAAACAGCTAAGAACCTCCGGAAATACAATGAGATATAACAATTTCTTGAAAAAGTAAAAACAACATTATAATAAAGATTTCTATGAGCTGCGAATGGAATTAGCACAACTCATTGTGTTCCAGACCTTTCATGATGTTGCTCCTCGTGGCCTCGGCAGCAAAGCGGTGCCCCCACAGACACACAGGACTCTCTAATTACTTACAAATGTGTCTAATTTAGCAAAGTTTAATCTGACAGGTAAAGGCATCCAAAGACCGGTACGCATTTCATCAACAGCGTTCATTTTTCTGCCGCGGGACAGCTCACGAACTGACAGGTCCCGGGACAAGCTGCACGTAAAAGAATAAACACACTTCTGTGTGTACAGCTGATTTGGATTACCAAGTTTTTACGACCTTTTCAAAGCAGTTAAGTCTGTATGCGGATGGAAGTTACATAGAAGCCATGTTTTTGAACCAGAACGTCTTCAGGCCCCCTCAGGAGCAGAACAGGATCCCGAGCTGCAGTGAGACGTGATGAGGCGTTTCTCTAACAAGGACAGGAGCTGGAAGAGTGGCTGTGTGAGCGGCAAGCAGAGCCCTGAGGTCCTGCTACATTCAAGCCCAGCTCACACACGGTAGATGAAGCCCGGGGGGGGGGGGGGGGGGGGGGGGGAGCGATTTGGGAAACTTCAGGGGGCGCAACACCCACTTCTGCTGTGTAGGCGAGTCACAAAGACATCTAGTTTCCTCTTAAAGAAATTCACAATAACAACCTTTTGACTGTCCTCATTACGTGAATATGAGAAACAAGCAAGACCGTGCAGAAAAAGTACCTTGCAAATGATAAGACAGATACAAAATATCATTATTATACAGCTCCAACACAGTCTATTTAGACCTGGGGGCGGGGGTGTCTCCCCTGAGTATCGCCACAAAGGGTCCCTATGAGCCATGACCGTCTGGACCCGGACATGTTCCCCTGTATCCGACCTCTCTCTCACCCCCTCCCTCTGGATCTCCCTCTCTCCCCCTGAGGTCAAAAGGAAAACAACCCAATAACTGTATAAAATGGCCCAAAGAACCATCAGTTACGATACTTTGGAGAGATGATGTCTCATTGAGGAAAAACGCAAACGCTGAAGAATTTCATCTTTTAGAGAGTGACACTTCAAACCTGAAGTAAAGTCTGGAACGAAACTCAAAGATGCCGTCAGCAAACGTAGGCACCGTGACTGCAAACACACACAGTGGAAACAAGCCCTCTCCTCGAATGAGCCTGCCTGACGTGGAGCTTCCCGCTCTGAAACCACCACCAGACTGACAGCCCCACTTACAGGTGAGCGTTTGGGTGCGAAAACTTTCCGATTACTGAAATTCCTCGGAGACCGTAAGTCCCAGGGCGGCGCGCGCAGTGCACCGTAAACTGTCGCACACCGGCCTGACGGAGCGAGGCGGCTGATACACACTAGGGTCCTACGGTGACAGCGCCTCAGGCCCCTCTCAGCCTCTCCAAGGGCAGAGGGCACCTCTGAGTGAGCCGGTTCCGATGTTTACAGCAAACAGACGCCCCAGTGGCCAGCGCGCCTCTCCGGTAAGGTGGGTGGAGTCCCACTCTCCGTTCAGGCGGGCACTCTAGCCCTACCTTGCAGGACATCCTGTTCAGAACCATCTGCTGATGGCAAGGGAGTGGAACCCATGGGCCCTCACAGAACACCTTGCGCAGCTCACACCTGCATCTGTGCGCTGAGCTCCGGACACAGCTCAGGGCACCAGTCCTCGAGGTGCTCTCCTGTCCTGCAGGGACCAGAACATCGCCGCGTCCCCAGACAGCCCACCTTGTGGTGCTCTACGCTGTCACCAGCAAATGGCCGCGGCGCACACCCCATGCCAGCTACGTGATGATGGGACACGATACATTGTTCACTGCAGCTGCCTCTGAGGTGTGGCGTAGACTGGAGAAGCCCTAAATCCTCGCTAGCCACCCTGAAGGCTGTGCTTCCCACGTGGGTAGCATAGGAGTCTATGCTGGAGCGCGTCAAAGTTATGCTTCACAGAGAGCCAGCCAATCAGAAGGTGCAGTGATTGGAACCTGGCTGCATCAGCATCAGGACAACATGAGATGGAACAAGCATCTTCCCCGTGTCAGAGCCTCCTCTGACACAGAGCGCCTGGGTGCGGGCAGCCAGCAATCGCTTACTGCAAGGCCGAACACTTCTGCTTCAGAAGTGTCTCCCTGCGTCTGAGTGTGATTGGAAAATAGTACAGTAATTCCTGTAATTTATCTAATGAATTTTCAGCTAAACTCCGGTCAGTTTAACAGAGTAGAATATTACGTTGCATAATTTAATAAAAAAATAAAACAAATTTAAAAACTGCACGAACTGAGCAAACAGGAAAAGTTGCCCCAGAAACATTATGGAGACCGCCCAGTTTACGTCAGTATCTGCAAGGAAAGCGCTCTCTTGAGTCAAAAATGTCTGGGGAGCAAACACCGAGGTTTCTTATTCACGCCTACGAATTTCTGAGCCCCTAATGTAAACATCACACCATTCACGGCTTCTCCAGGTTGGTCAACGGCACGGCACGCCTCCAGCGCTTTTATGAGAAGACGGCTGAATTCGGTTAGTAACTTTGTATGCAATGTGAAGAGAGCTTTAAAAAATTTATTCTACTTTCAAAATGGAATTGTCCCTGAGCGTGACTTTCAGTTTTCTTTCTGTGCAGCTCCATGGCCTTAGGGACGTCTTGGAGGCTTCGTGGTTTGTTAGAGTCCCAATAAATGTAGTGGCGACGGACACTGATTGATTGCTTACTCAAGCAGCTTGCCCTCACTTTACTGTGTGGTCTCTCTTGCAGTCACGCTGCAGGTTAGCACATGGAGCTGTGGGGACGGGTTCCGGGCCACGTGGCTGGGAGACGGCCGACCGCGATCGCGGTCCATGCGGCGTCCCAGACCCTGTGCTGTTGCAAGCTGCTTACGTGGACCTAGATTTACGCGACTCACATTTTCAGGGAAAGGGCCTTGTTTTTACCCGATCCCGTAATTACTGAGCTAAGAGCATGATGGAAGGCGTTGAGAGGTTGGACTGGTTTCTGTTTGCATAGAATACCTGCAGACTGCCGCCTGGCGGGCAAGAGGAGGTGACTTTAGAATTCCGAATAAAAACAAGTGGCGTTGATTTCTCCTACCTTCCTTCCTCAGATTCAGGAGAGCACGGCGGTGATTTTCTTCTGTCATCTGGCCTTGGGTTCAAGGTGTGGGGCCCCCCAGTATCCCTGTGCAGTGACAACACACAGTCAGTCCAGTATCCCTGTGCAGTGACAACACACAGTCAGTCCAGTATCCCTGTGCAGTGACAACACACAGTCAGCCAGTATCCCTGTGCAGTGACAACACACAGTCAGCCAGTATCCCTGTGCAGTGACAACACACAGTCAGTCCAGTATCCCTGTGCAGTGACAACACACAATCAGCCAGTATCCCTGTGCAGTGACAACACACAGTCAGTCCAGTATCCCTGTGCAGTGACAACACACAGTCAGTCCAGTATCCCTGTGCAGTGACAACACAGTCAGCCAGTATCCCTGTGCAGTGACAACACACAGTCAGTCCAGTATCCCTGTGCAGTGACAACACACAGTCAGTCCACAGTGACTTAAACAGGCTGACAACTTAGAGTCCTTCGGGCTGAGCCCTAACGCCAAAGGGCTGTTGCCTCTGGCCCTTTCTTAGTGCCCTAGTGAACGGGTCTGCACCACTTCCCCCCAGGGGCCAAGGTGAGGCCCGGAGGCCAGGTGTGCGTGCTGTGCCAGAGTCACATTCAATGGCTCAGCAGGTGGCAGCCTTTCCTTCAGCTGCTGACCCTAGAACAAAGCCCCAGCCGTCATATTGGGAAGCTGCTGCTGCTGCTGCTGCCATCTTCCAGGAAAAAAGTGTAAGACAGATGTTGGGGAAAACTGCCTGACATTCAGATCTGGTCTTTATTCTTTCCCCTTGAGAAATAGCACCATTAAATGGTAAAAAGGAGCCCACTTGCCAAACTCAACCGAAATTCTCTCTCTACTTCTCTCTAGTTTATACCGTCACAGAAAATACACGATGTGTGCCACCTCCGAGTAGCTATTTCAGTTATTAAATACTTAACAACAGACACTGAGGGTGTTTGAGTGAAACACTCAGTCGCGCTGATTTCTCCAACGAGAATCGGATGACTTTCTTCCCATGCCTTCCCACTGGGCACGTCCGTTAACGGTCGGTCCTCTCTCGCTTTTGAGTTACACAAGGACAACCTCTTGGAGAACAGCGATCACTGGTAATTAATAATCATCTAACCATTGTGTTCTGCACAACCAAGGCAAGTGATTGGTACGTCGTATCTGTGACGTCATGAAGGTCAGTGGACGCTGTACATGAGGTCGTGGTCCTCTGACAAGCAGCATCAGCGTCCCCTGGGAGCTCGTTACAAGTGCAGACCTGGGGCTCCCCCAGCCCTTCTGCACGCCGGGGACCAGGGATCGGGGTGAACAGGCTGCCAGAGACCAAACAGCTCCGCAGCAGCTCCAGGAGGCCGAGCAGCGTTAGCTGGGGAGACGCGGGTGAGGGCCCTTTTCACGAGACGCCGCCTGTTCTGTCTCACTGTCGATGAAGACTAGGGTTCACCAGCAATTCTTCATTTCTGATGCCTCTTTCCACTGAATGGACGTATGAGCACTTCCTTTGACTACAGCTCCTAAGTCGATCTGCGGCTTTGATGTGCATAAAACAAGGGCTTTTATCACGCTCTGAATAGAAAGCTTTTTTCCTTTTTTTGTAAAAGACCACACTTTAAATCCCTTGGGGGGGTGTGTGTGGTACAACTGTGGAATATATCAATAATCTACAAAGATAAATGAGGATGCTAAAACAATTATTTCTCCTTTCTGCAGAGAAAAATAAACCACTTCTTTATTTGCCACATTCAACCTAACACGTCTTTCAAAATTTACAGTTTTATGCTGGACAAGGAGTGCATTGGAGGATTGTACAAAAACAGGTTTGCTTCTAAGTCCTTCGAACATAGAACAGATTTAGAAGTAATAAAAACACACGGACAGGTCTCGTTGCTGTAGCTTGGATCAGAGGAGCTCACTAGCACCTGTTTGTGGAGCGGTCAGTCTGTTGTGGGAGGTTGCAGACATGGTGAAGAAGAGCCTGGAGCTTACTCTGTGTCCTGCGGTGTGACCCTTCCTGCGGCTGGACGGGCAGAGCTCTCCCAGGCCTGGGGTCAGCTCTGCCCTGGGCAGAGCCAAGGACGTGGAAGCTTTCCAGTGAAAAACAGGCTCGCGGGTAGCCAAAAACTGGAGAACAAAAGAAACTGTAAATGTGTCGCGAGCAACACATAGGCATCTTCCTCTCTATCCCACTGAGAGAGGAACATGTGCCTCTACGCGTTTGGAATATAAATTAAGCCCGTGGAGGCAAATAGAGCCTAGTGTTTTTCCTATGAGTTACCTTGGAAGTGTATTAGATGATACCAAAATAGCACAATTCACAGGATGTACAGTCACGTGTCTCCACCCAGGGAAACTTAGGAAGGGCGATGCCATTGTACGCGCACCTGCTCCAGGGCCCGCGCCCCACCATTTCTGTTCTGGACTCCAGTGGGGGGTGTGTCTTCCAGTGCAGTGGCAGGGGAAGGGCAGGCCGAGCATCGGTAATGGTGACATCTGACACCATTCATTGTGGGATGAATCCCAACTGCCGTAACGACTCGATCGATGATGGCGTATTTATAACTCGATATATAATGAACAAGAGTATCAGAAAACAAAGACAGCAACTAATCCAAGACAGCGCTAAGAGCATAATGATAATAAAGTCTCCGTCAGAATTGCTGGGATTCCAGCTTTTCTTGTTCAAAATGTTGCCGAAGTTCCTAACAGAATGCTGCATTGGAGTCTTCAATAATAAGCTCCAGCGATGTTGATTTAATTTTTCATTTACAATTGAATTCAATATTATTTTATATGAGGTTCAGGTGTACAGCACAGTCATTAGTCTATAGCTCCGGAAGTGGTCTCCCAGCAAGCCTAGTGCCCACCGGGCACCACAGTCATTGCAGTGTTATTGACTCCATTCCCCACGCTGTGCTTTACGTCCTTGTTATTATTTTGTAACTGCCAACCCGCTCTTCTCGGTCCCTTTATGACTTCTCACTCAGCCCTCCACCCAACCCCATCTGGCACCCATCAGTCTGCTCTCTGTGTCTATGAGTCTGTTTCTGTTTTGCTTGTTCACTTATTCTGTTCTTTGGATTCCACAAGTAAGTACAACCACACAGCATTTGTCTTTCTCCATCTGCCTTATTTCACTCAGCATGATGCCCTCTAGGTCCATCCATGTCGTTGCAAAGATTTCACCCTTTTTTACGGCTGAGCAATATTCCATTGTGTACAGGGACGGACCACAGAGATGGACGCTTGGTTCCTTCCATGTCTTGGCTGTCGTAAGTAGCGCTGCAATGAACACGGGGTGCAGCAACGTTGATTTTCGTTTAAGAATGCCAAATCGGGCTGGGGGTGGGGAATGCTGGAGGGCGGGGGTGCAGGGCAAGGGGGGGATAAAGGGGAGAAAAAACTGGGATGACTATAATAGCATAATCAATAACATGTACTTAAAGAAAGACCACCACACCTTAGTTGCATTTAGTAGCGCATTTATTAGGCTACTGACAAGCAGGTTACTTGTCTCTTCAGTCTACTCTATAGAGGGAGATGTCAATGGAACTGGACGTCACTTACTTATAGGACCAGGGGAAGAACTTGCAACCTGGCTTCAGAGCAGAGCTCAGTAGGAGGGCTGTGCATGTTGGAGTTGTGTCTGCTGAGAGAGATGTGGCACGAGCCCTGAAACTAAAACCCACCAGAGTCACACAGCCCAGATGAGAGTAGCCGGGCGTTGTTACACAGCATGTGCACAAAACCACACGATGGGGGACGTAATGCTCCTCAGTGGGGGTTCAGACCACAGAAAGTCAGTTCGGTCTGAGTGTGGGGGCTCGAAACAGGTGTTGGGTCACATGAAGCACCTTCAAAGGAAGGAGGAAGGGAGAGTCCTGATGGGTAAATGCCATCGTCAGTGTGTAAAGGCCAAGGAATATCCAATGACTGCATTTCAACTATGCAATTATCTTCCAAATTGAAACACAGGGGGGAATATTAACTATAGATAGCTGTAGTTACAGAGGCGAACCTGGAATCACAAAGTTACACAGTATTTTATCAGAGACAGGCAACACAGTGTCAACGACTTTGGATTCTGCGTGTACTGAACATTTCTCGTGCGCACACGCCAGAGGAAAAGCTCTCTGAAGGCTCCCAATTCGGGTACTTCATTATAAAGAAACGTGCCCTGTCTGTGCAATGGACTAGAACATTCTCCCAGACTCACCACTTTACCTCAAGGCACCACAGAATATTGGCTTCCTTGGAGATTGTCATCCCAGCCAAAACATCTGACGATTTTTTTTCTGTTGGTGACTCAACACATTTTCCTCACAGGCCGCAGTTGTCTCTACTGAACAACTGCGTGGTGGGTGCAGGATCCCGGTGCCCACGAGTACACATTTTCTGAGTTCTAGAGTGAGGGGCGGAACCGCTGACAGAAACGAGCATCCAACATCGCAGCGGAAGGCCACACCGTCCTCCAATGTGATTGGACTAGCCTATCTCGGTCACTGTTGCTGCTGGCTCATAGCACTGCCCACTCTTCTTTGCTGGCAAAGTCCTTCAGCAGTGCCAACAGTGAGCACAGCCGCACACCCCACGTGAGTTTCGGCTGCATCACCCCGTTACAAACGAGACGAGGCACGCTTTCCTACGCCCTGCCTGTGTCTTCCACTTCTGCTGGTGTCACTGCTGGATCTTCCACTGGGCTGCACGTTTCTTACTGACCTGTAGGCGTTCTTTATGTGTCCTGGACATCAGTCCTGTGTTGCTTAGACGTGTCGCAAATATCTTCTCCACTTTTCAGTGTATGGTGTTTTCTCGATGAACAGAAGTCCTTAATGTTAGGGGGGTCAAGTATTTTCAAATTCTTCCTTAAAAATGTTTTCTTAGCCCAAAGTCATTAGGAATTTCATCACATTTTTTGTGAGCATTGTACAGTTGGCCGTTTATATCTAAGACGTGAGGATTATGTGAAGTTGATTTTGTGTATGACCGAGGCAGGCGTTGGTGCCCTTCGTCTTCTGCCCAGGACCACCAGGCCCCCCCGAGCTGCAGCACCGCCCCGTCCTTTGGTCAGGCTCCGGCTACGCAGGGGCCTGGCGCTGTGGTCTTGCTTTCGCTCAGGTGGCCAACTGTCTGTCTCTGAATCAATGACCATGTCTTAACTGCTACGGTTTTATGATAAGTCTTGATTTTACTTGGGTTTTCACCTTGTACGTTTTCTTCAAAATTATCTTGGCTGTTTCTGGCCTTTTACTCTTTTACCAACATTTTCATGAAAAACTCATTCTAATTTTACAGTTTAATTTGGGGATATTGAATAGTAGGATCAGGGAAGGTGTTATCTGTCCATTTTTATTGGTTCTTCTTTAATGTCTTTAAAGAATTTTAAAAATAAATCTTTCTCCTTAAAATTTCTGGGAACTTAGAAAAATATTAGTGGCCTGGGCATCTTTTTTTGCCATTGCTACTGCAATTGACAAATTAATTTCATTTTTCACAAACATCTCTGGCATATTTCTTATATTCGCTGCCTGTAGAGAGAGCAGGTCCCGTGCTGCTGTTACTGTTTAAAGAGTGAGTTTATCCTCAGTGGGGCTCACTGTGTGGGAGGCGTCTGAGATCCGGATTTCGAGGGTCTTGCTTCATTATCCCAGGCTCCTCTGGCTCCCACAACCTGGAACCTCTTCAGTCTGCAGGATTTTTCAGGCCGCATGGGGCAATGTGAATTCTGCTCCTAAAACTCATCAGAGATTTATTTTGCTCGTGAAATTTCAGGAAAGACTTCTTATCCTCCAAGACCTTGCCCAAAGCTGACATACTCTAATTTTTCCTAACCTTTCTCTTTAAACTGTGGGCTTTTCCCGGTTCACCTTCTCAGTGGGTCTGGCCATCTGGGGGTTCCAGTTTTCAGCTGGAACACCTGATGCTACATGGCACCTAGTGTGGATTCTGGGCTTTGTCTGCAGTGCTCACTTAGAGGCACTCATGAGCAGTGTCGTGAAAGGGTCCACCCGAAACACGAAAGCCTGGCAGGTGCCCTGGACACCTTGTGAAGATGCAGATGTGGTTCTGTAGGTCTCAGTGCGGTCTGGGGAGATTTCCTTTCTGACCGCCTGCCAGGCGACGTGGCTGCGGCTGTCGTGTGGGCCACACCTGGAGGAGCAGAGCTATGTGCCGCCAGGGACGCCCCTGTGACCAGAGCAGCCGCCCCTACCCCCGGCCCCGCCGCCATGCCCAGAAGCCCCATGGGTCTTGGGGCTGTGGGGCCTTTCCCTGACTTCCCTGCCAGCTCACTCCCGCACTTAAACAGTGTCTCCAAGTTCTAAGAATTGCACAGGTTTAACTGTTGTTTTTTACCATAAAAGGGTTTTAAAGGAACGGACTTGTAAACAATGCTTGTTTTTTAGACTGTGCTCACAGACTTGGAGTGTGTGTGTGCATTTCAGTTTAGACCTTTGGGCGGGCTTCCTGGACCAGAACGGTCGCCAATGTTTACTTGGCGGCTCACGTCGGTGACAGTGGGAGTTTTGGAATTTTACTTCTGTTCTGTGGATTGTCTACAAAGCAAAGTCTGGAAAATAGCAAGCAGTTAAAAATACACCTTAGCACTGCTAAGAGCTTATAACCTGGAGTCAGAAATACATGGATTTCAAGTAAGTCCTGCTATGGTGAAGCTGCAGGAGAAGCCCCCGTCTGAAGCTCGGCCTTCGCACCTGCAAACAGGTGTGATGTCACACTGACTCCAGAGGGTGACTGTTCAAACACACCTCGGCATTAGTCCGTTTTCACAGGCACAGCAGTGCTTAGAAGAAAGGGACCGCTGTGAGTACACTCGGGGCTGATTCAGAGAATTTATCTTTAAAGGACAAAAATCCCCCCCAAAAATTATAACTTAAGTAATGACTTCAGATGATCTATTACGTTCACATTCTAGACCTGTGTTGTCCAATACAGTAATCACCAGGTACATGAGGCCCTTTAACTTTTAATTAAACACAAATAAAATCGAGTCCCAGGCCAGCCCCCTTCCATGTGCTCACAGCCACACGCGGCCGGGGCTGCCCTGCTGAAGAAAGTCCCGTTGAGCAGGTGAAAATTAGGAAGTTGATAAACATGGGACCCACAAGACTGGACTATATTCACATTTAATTTAATCACTGGTTTGTGCCAGTTTTCCTCCTGAAACGACTACTTTTTTTGTTGTATGTGTGTTTTTAAATGGATTCAGTGATTAGGTTTATGAAAGAAATAAAGCATCTGAAAAAGAAGAATCGCTGTCTCAGCCCTTCAGAAATGGAACCGAGCCCCGGTCTGGCTGCCATCTGACTCTGCCGAGGCCGTCCCTTCTCCTTAATGAGACACGGTGGCTGCAGGGGGCCCGCAGGTTGGTGTTGCTCGCTTACTGGACCAAGAAGCAACAGACACATTTACAACACAATGTAAACAGGCTTCGAGCAAAGATATTTAACTGGGATGTCAGCATATGACAAAAAAAATAAGCTGAAGCTGAGCAGTGCGGACACGTTAAAGCAGGCGTGCGGCTGGAGGGGCAGTGAATGAGGGGGGGCCTTGGCTGTGTTTCCAGCACAACAGCTAATTAATGAAGCCGAGGGAGCCGTTACCGACGCGACCTCACCCAGAGGAAGTATTCGATCGGTCGTTACAGAATTCCGTACGGGGAAAGAAGCAGATTTGGAGAATACACAGTGTAGGGACAGCGCGAGGCGAGGAGACGACGGGGGAACTGGACCGCGTGCCGCAGGACAACAGCACATTTCTCACGCTGATTGAATTAAGCAGGCAAGCTGGGAAAAGGGGCTGGATTGATGAAATTGATCTTCAGATCACACTCACTCTGGGGCAAAGCAGAGCTGCTGAAGGAGGAAGAGACACAACCGCAGCATGTTAAAGAACACAGCGGGAGTTCATGGGATGGCGGCTCCGGAACGACCCTGACTGCTCAATACCATCATCACAATACTCGACTGGAAACGGCGTCAACAATGTGCTCAGATAACCCTGAGCCTCCTCCTGTAAACAGACGTGTTCCTCAACTTAATCTAACTCACATCTCCCACAAAGATCGTTCCCTCACACGACATCATCTGCAGCAGCATGAGAACTGGGATTTAGGATGTTGGTGATGTGTAGCCCCATTCAAACCGCCATTAATTCGAAGAGAAGAGAAGTAGCAACCAGAGGATGTCCTGTGGGTGCTGATTTATCTTAATCTTCTAACAGCTAATTAGTGGTAGAGAGATTCCAGGCTGCAAACGGCTGGCTTGCAAATGAAATGCCATGTTCCCGGAACACAGTAGGTGCTCAGTAAACGTGCATGGAGCTGCGTGGTCCTCACCGCCTCCGCGCCACTCCCCTCCCTCTGTCCGTCGTGGAAGTGCGGGGAGGCCCGAGGGAGAGCCTGGATGTGTTCCTTCCACAAAGCCTTCCGTTTCCAGAGAGCCAGCTAACGAGCCACAGGACTAGCAGGATGCTCTGCAGACTGTTGGGTGCAGAGATGGCTCTAGGGAAACTGATCTGCGTTTCCAAATTCTCTTTCACGAGCAGAGTTCAGTGTGCGGCCTTCGAGGTTGTTGGGCCACCCCATCTGTAAGCCCTCCTCTATGTCGGGACGGTGTTGGTCACACTCGTCCGATGGCTCTCCCTTCCTTCCCCCTGCGTGTTCACGGTGTGTTTGTTACACACCGCGTGTGCTTCTAACCCTTGCACGTTTGATTGCAAAAACAGCATCACAAAATCTCCCTCAGACATCACTGTGCAGCAAGTTGGCCCTGTGGCACGCACATCTGCTCTAACTTACTTACTGAACGCTGTTGAGACACTCAAAATAATGCTCGACCGTGTCTGTTACAATGTGCAAAAACCGTCGTTTTATCTCGGCTGGTGCTCAAATTAAACAGGAAATGGGACAATGCAACCCGAGGAAGAGCATGCGCCTTTCCACAGCAACACAGAAATTGCCGAGCTGAGCCACTACTGCGTGTTCGCAGATGAGCTTAAACAATGATGTCACCTCCAAACCAGCGTTTTTGCCCCTGGGTAAGGGACTGTTTCTGTCTCGTCATCTCAAAATATTGCCCTGGTGGTAATTGTTTTCTTGACATAAAAATGATTGAGAAGAAGCCAATAAAACTTGTTGCTGAAAAAGGAAAACATTAAATTAGGCCCTGACTTTCAGTAGAACAGAACCATATGGTCCACTTAATTATAAGTTGAGGAGATAGTTGAAGTTTTAATTTAAGTGTTTTGCTCACAACATTAGCTCAACTCTTCTGCCCAGATGTGCGACGTCAGCCTCGGGACCGGTACGGGAAAACAGAAGCATGGAAGACAACACCCGAGCTGCTGAGGCACATGCTGGTTCTGTGCGTCAAAAGGCATAAAACCCAGAAAGCTCAATGCGTGGGGTGAGCTCACAGCAATTCCATTTCCCAACCTTGTGTGTTAATTGTGTTGTTTGGGTTGTCGCTTTGGCTTTACTTTGTCCGTCATGTGAAGCTGTCATGGGCTTTGGGATCTGAGCCCTGGGTGACAAACGCTTGCTTTGCCATATGGTTGGTTAATGCATCAGTCACTCAACAAACACTGAGCACCTACTGTGTGCCGGTGACCAGGACCCACACTGGACATGCAACGGTGAGCAAGCACTGGCAAGCTGCCTGTGTTCTTAGAGCTTAGGGCTTAGTTACTAGGAACTGATGAGCCTTAGATAACTAACCTGTCATGTTGGGGCCTCCTCTTCTCTACCTCTAAAACGGGAAAGGCGACACCTCCCTCACAGAATCATCGTGGTGTAAACAGGATAGTACCGTGTGCGAAGGAATGGCACTGTGCCTCCACAGGATGGACAGTAAAAATGCCAGCCACGCGCCCTGACCCTCCCCCGCCCCTTTCCTTGAATGCGCAGACACCTTCCGGCACACCCAGCTCGCACGCTCAGAAAATACGCGCTAGTGCACAGCCTGAGGGTGGCATGTGTGCCGTGGATGGCACCTTCTTGGAAGGGCAGTGGAGACGGGTGAGAGAGGAGGGGGCCAGGGAGGGGCTGCAGCGTGCCCGGCCCGCAGGGCGATGCACACCCACAGGTGCAGCCCAAGCAGCAGCTGCTGCCCGCCTGCGGCCATTTGCAGGGTTTAGCAGCACGAGCACCTCATTCTGCCCACCGGTTAATGACGGTTGGTGAAGACAGTTAGGAAGCTGGAGGCATTTCGGGGAAGACCGCCACGGCTTGAGACACTGGCACGGCTGCAGTTGGTTGGGAAGTAGGGAGCCCAGCATGGCAGGAATCCTGGGAGGGGCGGTAGGTGACTAACTCGGGTCGCTAACTAGAACAGTGTCATTGCTTGGACAGGCAGTCGGCGGGCACTTGTCTTTGTATACCCATGGACACGACCCCTGCTGCAGTGCCGTGAAGCAGGATTCTCCGTGGGGGTGCGGCAGGGACAGAATCTGCTCCCCAGAAGCATGCCAGGCTTCAAAGGGAGTGAGGAGGTGAGGGGGTGGGGGGGGGCTAGGAAAAGTCCCTGACTGGGAGAGAGGGAATATACAGAATGCACAGTGAGAAATCAATGTAGCAGGCATGGCAAGTGGGAACAAAAAGCCAAGAAATACTTTGAAAGTCGAAGTTAAATATTTGGAAGAGTTTAACTTACTCAGGAGAACACATCCCTTCTCAGAAATCTGGCAGCACATACTATGTTTCTAAAGCCCTGGTCACCGCGGATCTTAATAACCGCTGGACCAAAACCTCCGTCTGCATTCTTTCACGATGTGCAGATGTTCAGCCTCGCTGCTGCAGGACGTTCTGTGGTGCTGCTGACAGAGGCAGGGCGGCCAGCCTGCCGCTGCGACCGAGTTGTGGCTCCCAGGACAGCGCGCTCGGGCTGCGTCCTGGTGCCCTTGAGCCTGTCGACCCGCCGCAGGTCCTGCTTCCTATTTCTGTGTGTGAAGTCTCCCAAACTCAGCGCGTGACGCGCCCACGGTGCCCGGTGGCAGGCCTGGGTCAGGAGATTGGCCAAGACACAGGCCAAGTTCCTGGTCTTGCCACCAGTTTCCGGGGCCTTGGGGTCAGGAGTTTCAGGGTGGGGACAACTAGCGTGCTCCGGACTGGAGTCGTCAGCCATGCCGGCGTCACTCATGTCCAGGTGTTGATGCTGGGGGCGGGGGACTGGGCGGCCAGCTGCACTGTTGGCCGGCACAACTGCGCACGGCCTCCCGTCCATGTGGCCGCCCTGCGTGGAAGTCCCTCTTCCCCAGCACCACCGTGACCGACGTACACCCCCACACGGAGCACCGCGCTGCTCAGCGGCTCAGAAACCCACACCTCTCCCATCTTATTGCTTAGCCTTCTTCGTGTCCCCAACAGCCAGGACGATTTTGAACAGCTTTACTTTCAGTCCATGTATGAGACCAGCTCCAACCGCCCTGCCCCAGCTCCACATGCACGGACATCTCAGCGACCCCAGACCCGGCACACGGTGTCAGCAGGCTGCTGTGACACTTTCCTCCCGCTATTCACGTGGCCAGCTTCTGCTCCCACTTTTTGCATATTTACTTAAACATCACCACTTATGAGAGAGCGCCCCTCCCTTCCCGTCTCTCTACGCTACCCTCCCAACGTCCCCAACAGTGTCTAGACTGAATTGCTTTAGTTTCCTCTCTCGCATGCACACAAATTCCTATAATGCACGAATACAGATCATTTAGTGTATTATTATATATCTCCCCGACCAGCATGTAAGTTCTGTCATGTCAGAGACCTGAGTTTGTCCGTCCTCAGTTGTGTTTGCATTTCCTAACACAGAGCCTGGAAAACGGCGGCCCCTAACGAAGAGATACATCTGTTAGCTGAGTTGATGCATTAACATAACGGTCCCAGCGGGCACGAGCATGTGGACTCTCGCTGTCCCCTTAGGGGACAGGAGAGAAGCTGCCAGGTCGCTGTCCTGCCCCCGCTAGGTAGGAGCTGTGCCAGTTTGACCTTGACTGTGTCAGTCCCAACACGATCACACACCTTCAGGCTCACGTCCACGTTCTAAGTCACGTTAGAGCTTTGACTTTGGAAATTAAATTCAGCAACAGGGTACACATTTCTACTTCCCCTGAAAGAATTATATTTGGATACAGGTTTCTTTTGATGGAGGTGGTAGTTTAAAAATGAAATCCTGCCTAATCTTAATAGTTATCGAAACAATCATGTATCTCGGCGGTGATGAATGGCCTCGCCCCAAACCGCCTGACAGAACGCAGCCGGTGGCCACTGCACACGAGGACGCACTAACAGCCTTTCCTTCCTTTCTCCCTGCACATTATTATAGGCAGAGGTATGCTTTTATGAGGCCCTGGCCCGGCTGGAATGTGAAAAATGGAACTTGCTCCCTGGGCTCACGCAGAACTAGAACCGCCGCCTGACCAGCCGCACAGTTTCCGAGGCTCTCTCGGAGCACGCATCTCAGTGCAGCCCAATAAAAATGGAGCCGAGTCACACCTACGCCTGCCTGGATATATCTGTTCTGTTTTTAAAGATTTTACGTCTACTGTCTACCTGCAAAGAGGCTGGCCGCAGGGCCCTTGTTTCAAACCAGAAGGCAGGCCAGAGCTTCGCCGCGGCCATCAGCATCAGAGTGACACCCACGGCGTGGGGCCCGGGACACGTCCGTGCACTGGCCGCCTGCCCCTCAGAGTCGCAGCGTCACTCGTCACCGCAAACTCCCACTTGTCTTGCTGAATTCCCTTTTGTGACAAAGTAGAATCCACTCACTTATTTGAGAAAAAACAGCAAAATTCAGAGGTAAAACTCTACGTTCCAGCTGCCACTTAGAAACCTTAACTGACTCCTGAACTGCCTCTCGCCCCTCCCTTCAATATCTCATCATCATCTCGAATTTGCCACGTTGATATAAAAAATTAATTTAAAACGTCTGTCCCAAAGGAGAGAGCAAATTCTAGCAGGGACTGAGTAAGGAAAGGGAGAGGCTCACCCCACGCGCTGCTGTGAAACCTCAGCCTCGCACAACAGCACCCGCACAGGGCGTGCTCCATTGGCGCTCCATCGGTGCTCGCCAAATGAACGAACAATGCACGTCTGTAGCAAAATATCACCAGCATGGTTCGCTGGGACATAGGCCGTTCCTTCCCACCTTCGTTTCTACATAAAACGGGGAGATGAGAAATCAGACACTTGCAGGGTCCTTGGCGCATCATCAGAGACGTGACGAGGCCGGCACTGAGCCCCTGCGGAGACACAGCCACCTCAGCCCCGACACTGGGTCTCCAAATCTGAGAGAGCCTCACCCTAAACGCTTGGAAATGGGCTGAGTCAACCAAGAGGCTCTGCATTCACTGGTCTGCTTCCTTCCGCCATGACACGCACGCCACTGAAGGGGAAAAACCACGTGGATTTTTCCATAAACCTCCCCCTTTAACTTTGACTGTCACTGAAATTACCTTGAATGTTTTCTATGACCTCCTTTTAAAACATTCAGCCTTGAAAATAAGTAGGATGCTCGGTAGACCTCCTCAGAAAGGGAGGCGAGAAAGTGGGACAAGTCAGGATGCGGTAATTAATCACACCTGTAATTAATCATGCCACCTAGGGCAGGGCCTCCACACTGGGCTGGAGATGGGTGTCACCTGGAGCATTTCATTGGGGGGTGGAGAGAGAGGGGGAGGGAAGGGGGAGGAAGAAAGGAAAGATTGCTCACTGGCTGCAGGTGAGACGGCCACCCCAGCATGAACTGTGGGGGGTGAGCAGTGTGTTTAGCTTGCCCTCCGTGGCCACGCCAGGATGGGCTGCTGATGGGGCCTTGGCCTGGGGGAGCCTGGTCCAGGCCCATGAATCACGCAGGGCCAGGCACAGAGAGACCAGATGATCAGGCCCCCACATCCACCCCATCAGAGAGTGGCAGTAACCATGTAGAAGGAAACAGGAATGTGAGTCAGTATAACCAGTTGTTTTTCCCACAGGAATTTGCAGCCCTGCCTTGCTGTCCAATGCTGCAGGCAGTCATTTTAACTGAGTGACGTGAAAGCCAGAGAGCCAGTGTCTGAGCAGGGTCCTGGCCCCAGAGGTGTCTGCCAGCAGGGCTCCGGGCTGGGGTGGGATGGAAGGACTGTGCCTGTGGCTAAATGGTAAGTACCAGATGGGCTGTGGTCCCGGAAACACACACACACATATTTATGCTGAGGCAGGTTGGCGAAGCCATGACGGACAGGCGGGAGAGACCTCGGCGATGGCCAGGTTTCCGAGCTCTGCGGGGGCGGGGGAGGGCTTTGACCCCTGGAACCCCATCATCTGAGCAGGAACATGTGTTATCAGCTCGGTGCAAGGGGCTCTGGGCTCGCCTGGGTTTCGATGGCAGTTCCCCGATGCCCTGTGAACACAAGGAGGGCCCCACACCTGGCGAGACACTGTCTGCACAGGTGAGGGTCATGGGGCCCCAGCTCTGGGTGGTCAGGGGCTGTGGCGGGGAAGACGGCAGGAGGGTCGTTTCTGGCTGTGGCACCGGTCGTCTGGTTTCATTACGGGGGGAGCGCTGGGCAACACGCTGGCTGTGCACTGACAGACGACCATTTTGCTTTGCTAGAACTTACAATAAAAAGACAGTCGGGGGAATCACCAGCCCCTCTACATGGAAGCCTCACTGCAGTCAGACACGGAACCGCTGAGACTGAAGTGCCTCGTTAACATGATGCCTATTAATTATGGGCTCAACCAGCTTTTATTTTCAAAGTTTAGGAACACTGTCGGTGACCTTAATGCATCTCACAATGCACGTCTTCACCGCCCCTTGCCCCCGGGGAAGAACACGTTTCCCTCTGATCTGCTGACTAAACATACTGAATAAACGAGCATCTTAAACAGAAGATCCCTAGATCCCTTTCTACCCTCCTGAGTCTGTGTCAGAACAAAGAAGTAACAGAGTTTTCAAAGCCCCTTTGCCCCCTGACACAGGACTCCTTGCAGGGCTCTCTGGGTGTCCCTCACCCACGTCAGGTCATCTGCGCGCCCCAGAGACAGAGGAGTGGTGGGCAGGGAGGTGAGTGAGAGTGAGGAGAACAGGGGGAGGGGGAGGTATTGCCAAAACCAGCTGGCATGCATCATGTGCCTGCCATGGGCCAGGTTCTCCCGCCGGCACCACGCAGGCACCAGGTCCTGCGGCTTCCTGACTAGCTGAGGGCACGGTGGGAGACAGGGCGTTTTCCATCCAGGACCCTGCTCCCCTCCTTTCTCCGAGAACGTGCCACTGAGGTCTGGGGCAAGCTTCTGGTGAAAGCACCTCACCCTGCCGCAGGTCTGGAAAACGAGGTGGCAGTGGACACCAGCTGGGGCCACGCCTTCCTGCCTGCCCTCCCTTGTCTTAACTGTGGAGATGGTGGCTGAAGATGACAGACCCTGGGCATTCTCAGCTCCGCTAACTACCACCAGCCAGACTTCTTGTTTGAGAACCGGATACCCAGACCGCAACGACCAGCGGATGGCCTCGTCTCGTCACTGAGTTCGTTCTAAATGCGACGGAGAGCCATCCTCAGGGTCCAGAGGAGAAAGCTGAGTCCCTGGGCACACAGGCAGGAAGTGCAGGGCAGGGGGACTGAGCCAGGGCGGGGTGCGTCTCAGAGCTGGCGCTGGGGCAGCATCTCTGTGGATTGTGGGAGACACTGGCAGTGCATCGGTGGGAACATGAGCTTCTTCAGAAGTTTTGCTTTCTATTGTAAATACATTTCCCCTTTGGCATCTCTTTTAAAGAGACTGTGGCAAAGGTTTAGGTGGCTTTTATTTACTTCTGGGCTCTTGGACATGCCTTATTTTTTAATTGTGTAATGAGGAGAAACTCCACAGGTCTGGCTCATTTAAATCATTCAATAAGTATTAGTTGTCATTACTATGTAACGACATTAATGGTAAAAATACTGCGTAGTCTCCAAACAAACTGGCCGGTGGTCTGTGGGTTAGGCACAGTTCCCTGACAGAGTTCATCACTAAGAGAATCTTTCCCTTACTTTCAGCAGAAACGCTTATAGGGTATGTCTGTTTAATGGCAAGATTCAGGTGAAAAACAACACCCCCCAGTGGGCATGTGCGCACACACATGCACACCCATGTGCACACACGTACACATACCAGAGCGACTGTTTGCTATCGGTCCTTGACTAGATTTGTCCATGTTTAAGAAACTAATTAACTTGAAAGTACAGTCAGTTACCACGTAACATGGTGACACTGTCTGAGAAATGTGCCGTCAGGCAAATGTCCCGGAGGCACCTGCACACACCTGGGGGTCAGCTCCTGCACACCCAGGCTGCACAGTGCAGCCTGCCACTCCCAGGCCACCAGCCAGCACAGCACGCGACACACAAAGTCACGAGGGGTCAAGTCAAAGCAGAGGAGGTGACGCCGTCGAGAGATGCAGTGAGTGTGAGGGGTGTGAGGCTGCTGCTGGCGTAACACGGCCACTGCTTCGCAGCAGACTTTGCAAGTGGGAAGGACACACTCTCACGATAAAAGCAGGGCAGTGGGATACGAACACCAGCCAGCAACACCTGTGTGCAATTGTGTGTGCTGCACGTTTACACGCCTGGCAGAGCGGGTCTGCTGACACCGGCTTCACCCCAAGCATGTAGGGGTGTGTTGTGCTATGACACTGTGAAGGCGGCGACGTCACTGGGTGGGTGATGGGAAGGTTCTGCTCCCTCACAACCCTATGTTCAGACCACAGTTGACCTCCATGTCACGAGGCGGTGCGGGTCTGCATCTCCGCTTCAGGTCCCCTCTCTCGGAAACACAAGACAGCTACGACCACAATGCCATGTTCGAGGACACACACATCAGCTTCATAGAATCTAACACACAAACGAGACCACGGATACTCCCTGAGTGCTTATGCGAGGGACGTCCTGTGGCTGTCAGCTGGGCGAGCTACACAGGTTTGTCCCTGGAAAAGCCTGGACCCCCGTGGGAGTGGGAGACAGTGTATGTCATGCCATGTCAACGCCCTGTGCTTTCTTTTGTGGACCACTGGACTGTACTTTATTTCCATACTAGGAAGACCTGAACGACGATATGACTGATGCCGTGTGGCAACGCGGGGGGTGCGTGGCCCACTCTGCTCAGGGGCAGGAGAAGTTCTGGGGAGGGGGAGGCAGCATCCTCTGTGCTGGACGCTGAGGACACACTGAGTATAGTGGGTGCTGGCAGGAGGGGTGCGGGTGAAATGCACCCCGGACTGAATGGACATCAAGAGCTAGCTGTTTGTTGAAGCCGAGTTGCATAAAGCTTGTGAAGGCGTCAACTCTAGGGAACTAGGCAGTGCACTCTCGCTTTAGTATAAAACTAGGGTTCTTCTGTCACTGAGGGGAACAGCCACATTCATCTTTTAGGGGCAAGACACGCTCCGGCAGCGACTGCGAGGGGTCTGGCAGCTGAGAGGGGAGGTGTGAGGACCACCCCCTCGGCCTTGGTCAAGCCAGCGGCCTTCTCTCGGCTGGTTTCCAAAGTAGCCGGGGGGGCCCACCTCCCCAGGAGAGAGAGTCATGGCAGGGAGCTTGGACAGCTCGCCCAGGTCACCCAGGTGGTGAGGAAGGAGCAAAAGAGAGATCGGATAATACGTGCCTTTGAGACGACTGGGGGCACAAGCTGTGCAAGGTCAGTGGGAATAATCGAAACAAGCTGAGGAAGGTTCTGGAAATTTTGTAGGAATGGGCAAGAGGTGAAAAGGAAGTCTAACGTGACCTGGAAGTGGCACGTGTTGTTCCGGAGGGGGTTCCGTGGGGTCATGTCTGGACTCGGGTCAGAGGCGCTGCAACACAGAAGTGACCGGCGCACGGCTGAAAGCCAGTGAGCAGGTGTGAGCGCCCGTGTGGGTCAGCAGACGCAGAACGGGGGACGAAGCCAGGAGGCAGAGAGCACCTGGGGCCTTCGGGGGACCGTGCACATCGAGGGACAATGGAGAGGCCTTCAAACTGTCCCCGGGTGATCTATTTCTCTCCTTACATATGTCATGTACGTTGAAGCTGAATAAAAACGGCTGTGTTGTGAAGACTCAGAAAAGCATCATGTGTAATCATGAAGATTCTTGATTCCAGTATTTTTCTGGTTATTTTGTCATTTGTGTACATTTTTAAATTACCTATCAAAGCCTCTCATCTGGAAATGACCCAATTTTCCAGGGGAGATTGTGGCTGGGTGTCTGGGGGACATTGGCTCAAAATGGAGGGACACCCCCAGAACAAGGAGAAGACGTATTTGCAATAAACCTCGTTTGCTCAGGGAAAAAACAGAACCGGGCAGAAGCCACATTTGTCTACACATCCGAGGGTCCCATGAGGGGACCCAGCCAGAGGCAGCAGCTGTTTTGTCCTCGCACGCCTGCCAGCCTGTGACGCAGACAGCCGCCGGCTGCCCTGCCGGCGCCCCCTCTGCCTCGGGGTGAACTTGGACTCTGGTCCAGCCCCAGCCACCGCTCCCGCCTCGCCTCCACGCCACACGCGGAGAACTCTCCCTGCCTGGCTTCGCACGCTTACTGTCGGGCACATCTGCTTCTCTTCGGGAGTTACCTTTGAAAAGTAACCTTTCAGAAGATGAAAGGGAGGAGTGAAGGTTCCCGTTTTCTGGAGGAATCTTGCTGCACCTGGGAGCTGCCTGCCTCACTCGAGAGGACAGCTACGTGTTTCATCTCAAACACAAGGAAGAGGGAAAACAAAGTGGTTCGGGAGCCCAGACACAACTCGAGCAGGTTTCCTTTTAATTGGTGCCAATTAGCTGACCCTGGGAGTCCAAGGTTCCTATTTGTGCGTGTGTGTGGGGGGCACCTGCACCTAACTACCTGCCGCCCACACTTCGTAAATCTCAGACTCACTTCCCACCCATGGGCCACCCTGCTTGCCAGCAGCTGCACTTTCCCGCTTAGCACCGAAGAGCAAACCGCGACCGCCAACGCCGCCGCGCACGGAAGGGCCTGTGCGTGGGGAGCACGGGCGCGGCCACCCCTGCGGAGCCTCCCCGGGCACACCTGCTCTCCTGCCGTGGTTTGAATGTGGTACAGAAGCCATCACAACAGAATGGTTTCCGTGGAATTTGTGGGCTCAGACCAGGTGATTGGCAGATCATAAGGAATGTGATCTACCATTTCCCCTCCCCCACCATTTGTGTTTTAAGCATTTTGGGGACTCTTGGGGTGGGCTGCTCACCGAGCCTACGTGGCAGCAACGGGGTCATGGAGCCCTAACACTCAGTGAGGACATGCTGGATTCAGTCATGGGACGGCGGCCCTTAGGGCTTCAGTCTGCGTCACTGGGATCGATAGTGACATTTGCTTTCATAAACGAGCACTCTTCCATCTCTTCCTGGTCCCTCCTTCTATCCGCCCTTCATGGCAGGTGGCCAGGCCGGGCCCGGTTAGGCGGCTGTCAGGCTGGGGCAGCAGCCAGCTGGGTTCTGGGCCCACGCACGGAGGGTGTCCTGGCTGTGCAGCATCCGTGGGGCTCGGGGTGTACTGAGTACAGGGATTGAGCAAATAAACAACACATACGGGCAGGCAAGGGGACTGAGGAGGCAGTTCATGGGGGGCTCAGGAGAACCCTGAACTCACCCTTCCCACAGACAAGCCACACCTACAATGACAGAGGGCGCAGCTGCCTCTGAAACAGACCTGCAGACTAGCGTGGCGCCTCCTGCCCATGAAGGACAAAGGGCCCCAGCCCCGGTGGCTGGGGAGGCCAAGATGTGGACTCGTCAAGGCCTACTCCTCCAGCGTGGGGACCCATAGTCGGGGGAATTGCACACACACAGCTGTTCCTCGTGTCAGGCACCCCTGTCTTGTGACCTGTCCCAGAGTGACAACGTGGTGGCGTCCGGGAGACACCCAGGTCTGTGGGACAGACCGTTTGCTCCAAAGGCTCAGGCATAGACCCCTGGCCCAGGACCCGAGCAGGGGCAGCAGTCTGGAGAGTCCTGGGACTGCCAGTGGGGGGACATTCGTCCACCAGCCCTCCCTCCAGGGCCTGCCCCAGGACAGGGGCTGGCTGGGGCTCTTGGCTGGGACGCCATCTGCACAGTCCTCTACCTCGCAGGGCTGGTGGCACACCCATCCCGCCCCCCCCACATCTGCCTCCCGAGAGCCAGCACAGGCAGGTTGTCTACACCGACTGACCCCCAGGCTCCCTGTGAGAACAGCTCAGCCCCGCCCTGAGTGCAGACGCCGGGGGTGCTACCCGGCTGGGGGCTCTGGAGGTGTTCTCTGGGCACACGGGCTGGGGGACTGTTTCACAGCTTGGTCTCCCTGCCAGGGGCTTACATCACACACTCGTCTGGAGCCCCCATTTTTACAACAGTCCCCCTGGGGCCCCCTCTAGACTGCTGGTCTGGCCTCCTGCAGGGGCCCCTGTGTGGTCCCGCAGGGCGGTCCACATTTGCTCACTTCAAAGCGCTGACTTTTGGCCTGGATCCAAACAGTCTGAAGCCACGTGCTGACTGAAGCCCCTCCCTTTGGGCCGAGGCAGGTCTCGGCACACCCTCAGCTACGGGGCCACCCAGGAGAGAGCTCGGACACTCAGAGGGAGAGGCTGGGGAGCCGGCCCAGGCTGCAGGATAACCCGCATCTCCCACACAAGGCCACCCCAAGTCTGGGAGAGGCGGCTGTTCCACCTAATACAAGGAAACGAACACAGAGAGTGGAGCAAAATGAAGAAACAAAGAAGCATGTTCCCCCCAAAATAACAGGATCCATCGCAGGGGAAAAAAAACGTAACAAAATGAAGGTAAGTACCTGATAAACTTTACCTGATAAAGAGTTCACAGTGTTTGCCTATAATGGCGCTGACGGAACTCAGGAGAAGAATGGACGGACACGGAGAACTTCAACAAAGACAGGAAACAGAGTGTCACGCAGAAGTCACAGAGCTGAAGGACACAGCAGCGGGACTGAAGGGTTAAGCGCAGACTCGATGAAGCTGAGGATTAGAGTGGCGGACAGAGAAGCGCAGCAGGGTTCACTGCAGGGACGCAAGGACGGCCAACACCTGCCATCAATAAAAGTGACACCCGTGTGACAAAATCCAGGGTGGAAATCATAAAGTCATCTCAGCAGGTGCACAAAAAGCATTGGACAAGCTCCACAGCCATTTATGATAAAAACTCCCCACAGAGTGCATGGAAGAGAGCGTACTTCAACGTGACAAAGGCACAGAGGACAAGCCCACGGCTGTCGTCACACTCAGCAGGGAGACGCGGAAAGGCCCGTTCCGCTCAGGCTGCCCATGCCCACCACGCTGATCCGACACAGCGACGGGAGTCCCAAACACAGGGCACGCAGACTGGGAGGAAAGGAGTACCGCTGTCCCTGTCTGTGACTGACGTGGCTTCACAGGGGACCTCCCACGCTGGGTGCAGGGGAGCCATGACCTCAACCACAGTGCCTGCCGCCACGCACAGAAGCTTGGGCCTCCCGGCCTGGGAGGGGTTCCGGAAGCCGCCCTCTCCTCCGCACGTGCAGAGATTTGGCCCGGGTCGCACCTGTGATCACCGCTGTGCGGCTCCGTGCTAATAGGGAGCAGGTGTTTGCTGTGACTTCGTTCCATCCTTACAGCGACCCCACAGATTGGGTACTATTATTCCATGTTACTGGTGAGCAACCTGAGACTTAGGGGCATTCACATCTTGCTCTCGGCCATAAAGTGAGCAAGAGGCAGACTCGGACACTGGCCCCATTGTGTTCGACACTACAGCCAGCTCAGGGCAGGCTGGCTGTCTTCATGACTGCAGGAGGCCGGGCCGTGGACGTGGGAATGCCTCGTGGCAGGTGGAGCCAGGGACTGGCTGCCGCAACCGGCCCCAGACAGGCTGAGGCTTGGTGCCTATCTTCAGTCCACGGGGTATCGCTGCCCAGTGAGCAGGCTCACTTGAGGGGCATAAACACAGAAAAGCCACTGAAGGACACCCCAAAGTACATGCACCAGGAAAGAGTATGAAATGGCAAGGACATGTTAGCTCTGGTAAAACAAAAAGTGAAGGGAAACTGTTATCTGAACACCAGATGCTCCAGCATATTTCCATTGCATGTAAACACCCAAACACGTTCCTCTTCTACCCTTATGGTGCGGATGGGAGAGGGATGGCGAGACACCAAGGGCCGTCCCGAGTCACTGTCTCTGCGGACGTGGCTGGAGCCGGGCTGCCGTGTCCATGGTCTGGCCCACAGAGCCACTGACGCACAGGTTTCTGCGTGCAGCGCCGTCCGGCTCAGGCTGTCCTGCTCCCATAGACCAGGGGCGGCCCAGCACTGGGTGGGCGCGGCACGTGGGATGCTGAGCCCTTATTTGTGGGCTTTTCTCTGCTTCTTTAAACAAAGCCTCACACAAACATGCGTCCCTCCTGGCCTCGTCTCCGGTCCCCTTTGTCAAAGAGCCGCCACTTTTACCTTCTCACAGAGCAGAGGCCTTGTCTTCAGAGACAGGCAACAGCTTCTAAGGTGGTCGATTTTTGTCCTTCAGCGTGACAGCCACAAGCCGGGAGTGTGCGCTCAGTGCAGACCCCCGCTCAGGGCAGGGTTTCTGAGAGGGGCAGAGAGGACGCTGTGCGTGCCCCAGCCCCGCGGCCGGCCCTAGCTCTGGTCCGCCGTGGAAGCCCAGCAGGGATGGAGGAGGTGGGGCTTGGCATTTGCTCTGACAGCATTTCTGAAAAACCAGAATCACCTGGAGCGCACGTGGATGGTAGAGATTCTTAGGTTCCTGCGGACACAGTGTGGTTTCTGGGAGGTTTTGCATTTTTAGCTCACACTCAGACTTAGCTGTCTGCCCTGACGATGATGTGCGTTGTCAACGGTGCTGTTTGTGGGCAGCTGAAGGCAGCCCCCAGGAAGGACCCCTCTGTCTTCAGACTCCGCAGTGTCACAACGACATCGACAGTCTCTCCCCTGCACCCTGCACACCAGACGTGTGTGTGAGGCGTGACACAGTCCACTGAAAGGTGCGATGCTGTTGTCCACAGGCCACCTTTCCTCATTCATCGGTGAGAAGACCGACACTGAGATGCAGGTGACCTGTCCACCATCTGAGAACCACTCCACAGGATGGCCAATGTCGGGGCCAAGGGCCGCATGGCTCCTGTGACCGCAACTGCAAGCGCTATATTCCGTGCCAACAGTGCGCATCTGAAGCACGTGGCAGTTCGCACATCAAGGTGGACCCTGGGTCTTTGATCCGGTTTCTGACATGGAGCTCACGGAGCCTTGTCACTTCCCGAGGGGGGGACGGTCAGACCCAGCTGCTCCGGAATGTGCCTGGAGAATGTCCTGGGCTGTTGCACTCATGAGATGACTCTGTGGGTTCCTGGGTGGAGGCTGGTCACCAGAAGGACCAAGCTGTGACCAGAAGCTCAGAGCCTGCCGCACCTCTGCGGGCGAGAGGGGCCAGAGTGGGACTCTATAACGGACGAGGCATCCCTCAAGTTCCTAAGCTGTGGAGTCCACGGAGCCTCCCCATGGTGGAAACACCCACAGCCAAGAGGATGGCCCACCCCACCTTAGGGACAAAGGCTCCTGTGCCTGGGACCCTTCCGTGCCCCATGTCTGTCCCCGCTGGGCTGGTCACCGGCCCCCTTTACATGTAATGAATACCCTTCACTACACAATAAACTGGGCGCCGTGCAATCGTGCCTCCCAGGTTCTGTGAGCTGCTCCCGCCATGGCCGAGCCTGTGCAGGGGGCTGTGTGGGTCTCTTATTGGGACTCAGGTTGCCAGACGCCTGGGTAACCCACAGACCTGCTACTTATGACTGGCCTTTGAAGTGGGGGGGGGGCATTCTGCTGAGACTGGGCCCTCTGCCCCTGGGTCTGCACTCCCCCAGGCCGTCCGTGTGGTGGCTGCTCACGGTGGGGAACCTAACCCCAGTACCGGAAGGGCTGAGTGTGGGAACCGTTGAGGGTGAAGCAGCCCCCACGAGGCTTCCCTCAGCCGGCTCGTACACGCATGTCCATGCTGCCTTCCGTGCGAGCCGAGGGGGCCAGGCCGGCATCACCAGCCCCCTCGTGCAGAGTGCTTTAGAAACCCGGAGCCAGGAACCGGGTGGCCGAGACCGAGTCTGCAGGGCTCTGCCGCCCTGAGGCCTGGCCCTTATTTGTGTCAACCCTGTGTCTAGCGGCCAAAGAACTGTGTCACTACCTTCACATTCCCACTGTCGGCCATGCTCTCGGGACCACCTGGTGAAGACTCCGGGCCGTGCTGGATGGGCGGGATGCATTGCTGAAGGCGTGGCAGCCGCCAGGGAAAGCTAACCCAGCCTTGTTCGGGTTTGGACTGGCAGCGCCGTCTTGCTCTCCTGTCCCCAGAGAGATGGTCCCCCTTCCTTTGCGAAGGTGGAGCTGATGATGCTGATTTTGACAATGAACTTCCAGGCCTACCGGAGCCACCTTTAAAGCCAATGTTGCTTCCTTCTTCTCTGGCCGACACCGGGGGTTCACAGGGAGTGCACAACATCCAAGCTCCCCTCTGCGATAACTCAGCGTCACCTGAAATGTACAAAAGCGCTTGATGATCATTCTAGCTCATTTGTCCTCACCAGCCCTGCGGTAATTCAGCTCTGAAGTCATTAGGGAGATGTTATTAGAGCTGTTAATACCAATAATAGTAATAAGTTTAACGCTATCGTCATTTTGGCAAATGGCCTGAACCCCGAGGAGCTGAACAAGATGACAGTTGACCTACGGGTTTGAAAAAATGGTTTAAATCACATTCAGTCTATGGTGTCTTAAGATGCTGGGGGAACGTTCTGCAGTGGAGTCATCATTGCATGCAAAGGACCACTGTCAGGCTCCCCAGATGACTTTACAGGACACTCCACAGCCCAGAAGCAAGAAGAGATGACACAGCAGAGGAGCCTCCCTGTCGCAGGCAGGTCCACACCGGACGCTACTTCATACGACTCTCCCGTTACAAGGGCGAGTCTTTACGGATATTGAGAAGCAGATGCACAGAGGGCTCCGCCTCGCAGGTGACTTGAACTTGCACCCTGGCTTCCTTGAACTCCGAGACTCCGGGTTGCTGCAGGACCCCTGCACACGCTCTTCCTCGTCCCTGGGCTGCTTCTTGACCAGGCCTCTGTGTGACTGGCTCCTTCTCCTCATGCAGAATTCAGCTCAAGCGTCACCGCCTCAGAGCAGCTCTCTGGCCAAGCTGCCCAGAGTGGTCGCTATTCCTCCTTCACAGCACACTCACCTCCCGAAACAGTCTCACCCTCGTGTGTCCATGCACCCTGGCCTCTGGCCTCGCTGTTCCCTGAGAGCAGAGTTGGCGGAGCAGAGCCCCGGGGAAGAACTCAGTGCTTGGTAAGTACATCGCGAACACCGACGGGATCCTGAGCCAGCACACCGCCCTTAGTGACTCACACACATTAATACAGCCGTCCCTCCCAACAGCTGTGTGAGCTGGGCGCTACTATGCGCCAAACGCCTGTGTCCCTGAAGGTGACCAGGCCAGGACACTGGCATCAGTGTCCTTGGGAGAGAGGTGCACAGAGCCCGCTGGCCCCATCCCACCCTGCCTCCCATTAGGCCACAGTGAGGAAGGGGGGCCGCCCCTGACACAGAGTCAGCTGGCTCCTGGGTGTGCGGGGCGAACGCCCTGTTTCTGAGATACGCAGTCTGTGATGTTTCATGAGAACAGCCGGACAGACTAACTCAGGTGCTCTGGTCACCAGGGAGGAGGCCGAGGTTGGGTGTGTGCCTGAGGTGACATGACCGGTGACAAGCAGAAGGAGGGTTTGAACCCGCACAGCCTGGGTCTCAGCACCCCATGCAGCAAGGTGGACTGAACGAAGGCGTGAAATGGTGCCGCACACCGAGGAACACGCATGTTTGTACTGTGTCCGTACATGTCTATGGACATGCAGCTGCGTGTTTACAGGCGTGGAAGCAGACTGTGCAGGCGTACCCGTGTGGCGAGCACCTTCTCAGGCCCGTGACTGGGGCCATGCACACTCACTGCGGGTGTGTGGAGCCACAGGGGTCTGTCAACATCCGCCCCGGGCTCGCAAAATTCTGACAGAGCTGATGAGACACCCAACTAAACGCCCCGGAGGTGTCCTGTGAAGACAGAGCCTTTCTAAAGCACAAGCTCAGGGCCCCAAATAAATGTGAAGTTACAGAAAACAGCTAACCTGCTTAAAAATAATTTCCAAGAATAGCAAGCTTTATAATAATAATAATATCAATTTTATAGAAATAGCAAATCTAAATTTTAAAGGACCTTAAAAATGATCTTATTCGATAACTCAAAAAGTTGCGTGATTTGTTATTATACTATTCAGAGCATTTATATATAGTGTATATACACACACATGTCCACTTATATAAAGTTGTACTGATATATATTTTTTCTCATTTGACTCTTACGTCACATAGAAAGGCACGTAAAACGACCCTAATTCTACTAACAAACAAATTGAAACTAAAGACAGGCGAGCTATTCGGCCGCAGTCCACAGCACTCACAAATAAGGCAGGAGAGGGGAGAGAAGGGCGGAGCGGATTCCAGGGACAGCTGTGCACTGGCTGGTTCACACGCTCTTTTGTTTAATTCTCACGGCAACAGCAAAGGTGGGTCTCACTGGCCGTCCCCACTCACAGGGTATGGACCCAGCCTTAGAGACAGAGAACAAACTGCCAACGGCAACCAGCTGATTAACAGGGAGGGAGGGAGGGTGCAAACCCGTGTTGATGCCTATGGTACAACGGCTGGCTGAATAATAACTCAGAGTTCATGTGCACGTCTCGTACTGTCCTTACACCCGGAAGGTCCACATTCACGGTGGGGGCGGGCGGGGCGATCTTAGTGACAGAGGCGGAACACGGTGTTTGGAAAGAGGGCTGTGCTGTAGTGGGTTGGGTGGATGAAAAGTGTACAATCAGTATTTTTGAAAATCGCTTAAAGATTTTAGTTCCAAACATTAAGCAGGAAATAGTCATGTGTCATTCAATCAATTCTGACTTTTAAAAATCTGTCAGGAAAAAAAATAAAGAAAAAAATCATGAGCACCCATTTGGTAGGAATAGACTGTTAGAAGAATTTCTTTGTATATAAATAATTTACAACACAGTTGAATAATTTTGGCTATTATATCAGTATGTTTGATGAGAAAATTTCATTAACTTAAAAGTTGGACTCATGCAGTTTTTACTTTTTAATACAAAATCAGAAAGCATCATGGATAATTTGCATTTGAATCTGCTGCAGCATTTCAGTTATTTACTTAACTAAGTACAGCACAGTGTGAAATCGTTTATTTTAGGGTTTAACTATATCAACTATTTGCATATAATTATATAATTTCTCTATATTTTCTTTCTAGCATTAATTCATTATCTATTCTAATGACTGAGCTTAAATTATTTTTCTCCATCTGATTAAGACACTGAAGGTAATATTACAATCCTTTTATTAGTCAAATTTTGTTTTCTCCTTATAAACTAATGTGGATTTTATATATCTATGCAGATGTATATTTATATAGAGATATATATCTATTTTAGATAGCTATCTCTCTCTCTATACATGTATATGTGCATGGAAATACTATTATGCATCTTTTTATATTTAATATGGCTATATCTACGTCTGTAAATCTGTCTGTCTCTCCGTCAAGATCTTGGCCATTAGGCCATGTCTCTTGGTAAGATAGGAAAATCAACTAGAGAGCTACATCCCTCCATCCATCCCCGCATCCATGCTCATCCTCCCTATTGTAGTGGCTTGGCATTCCAGGAGAAACACACTGGTTAAAAGGAAATTCTTCCGTTAAAGAAGGAAAACAGGATGTAACTTCCTTGAGCGATATTTTGTTTTGATTTGAGTGCACATAAAATTCAAACTCTGCGCTGACACGACTTTGGACAAGTGGTGACAACGTGGTAACCGTATAATTAGCTCCTGTCCCCTTTCTGTCTGAAAGAAAACAGGATGGTCTTTCTCTTCTTCCCATTCTTCACCACTATCTTTCTTAAAGGTGTAGGCAAAGATGGAGCCACTCCCTTCTCATTTGATCAACATACACACATCTGTTTTGTTAAATAACTTGTATGAGAAATTTCACCTCCTAAAACATGGACTAGCGCTTAGACTTCTGAGAAAATCCAATAACCTCGTGCTCATTTAGTTCACAGAACTTAAAAAACATGTATTTTGCCAGACACAGGCATGACGTTTTCATTCGAATTAAGGCTCTTCCCACCCCCACTGAAGAGCCGTTGCCTGCGCTGGACTGTTGCTGGGTTTTATGTCTAAATGTCTCATATTCTATCGACACTTTTCTTGGAGTAAACAGCTGGAGTCTTTTTCTTATGATGGATTATCTTTCTAATCAAGACCCAGAAGGACAGACTTATGGAAAATAAAACAGGAAGTGCACGTGAGCTAACCGAGGACCCTCTTAGAAGGAGAGGTACTGAGTGCTGGACCAGGCTGCTTTGGTGGAGACGCTGGGGTTCTCTTCTCTGACAGTGATTAGAAACAGGACATGGGCGAACCTGTCCGTGGGGCACCCAAGTCCTTCTCTTTCAAGGCAGGGCAGTGATCTTATTTAAGAGAAATACTTTTCCTTTTTTTATTGTAGAAATAAAGTGTGCTTATTATAAAAGTACAAACATATTAAAGAGAAAATAAAGCAAACTTAGAATCTTATATCAGAGTACCAGTTAAATATTTTAGTGCATTTCATCCACCCCAATAAATACAGCCATATTCATTCATTCACTCACTCACTCACTCACTCATGCATTCATTCATTCATTCATTCACTCACTCACTCACGCATACATTCATTCATTCACTCACTCACTCACTCATGCATGCATTCACTCACTCACTCATGCATTCATTCATTCATTCACTCACGCATGCATTCATTCACTCACTCATGCATTCATTCATTCACTCACTCACTCATGCATGCATTCATTCATTTACTCACTCACTCATGCATTCATTCACTCACTCACTCATGCATTCATTCATTCACTCACTCATGCATGCATTCACTCATTCATTCACTCACTCATGCATTCATTCATTCATTCACTCACTCATGCATGCATTCACTCATTCATTCACTCACTTATGCATGTATTCATTCACTCACTCATGCATGCATTCATTCATTCACTCACTCATTCACTCACTCATGCATTCATTCATTCACTCACTCACTCATGCATGCATTCATTCACTCACTCACTCACTCACTCACACACATTGTTCCTTCAGCAGAGGTCTAATGCAGGTCTGGGTACCAGTCCCTACTCCACCCATTGAATACAGTGAACAAAGACAAGTCCACAGGCCCGGCGGATTCACATTCTAGAGTGAGGAGACAGAAAGGAAAACCATCAACAAGCAAATTCAAGGTCTGACTGATGACAGATGATAAGAGCCGTGGCAGAAAGAGCGGGGCAGGGCGTGGGGTGGGTTTTGCATATTCACACGGTGTGGTCCAGGGAGGCCTCCTCAATCAGACAACGGCAGGAAGGGGTCTGAGGGACTGACCCCCTCACTGCAGATGACTTGGGAACTCAGAAAAACTACAGCAGCAGAACCCTGTGTGGCAGCCTCACGTGAATCCCAAAGTGGGCAAGAGCCTGACAGGGTGCGAAGGACAACACTGCAGAAAACTTGAATTTCTCTCACAGTTTCTACTGGACTCTAAGCTTTCCCAACCCTGCTTCTTGATGCCAACCCTCACCCTTCCTGTCACAGAGTTCCACCCATGGCAGGTCTGCGACCCGCCGTCTGAGGGCTGGACCTCTCTCAGGGAATGTGGCCAGGGGGTGGCTTTCCACATGTCTGGTCCTGCCCCACCTTCCCGGCATTCTCCCACAGCAGGTGTGTGTTAGCGTCTTTTTGTTTGTGCAAAAGATGAAAGCCGGGTTTCCCTAATGGACCTTAGAGAGGGCACGTTACTACAAGCTTTAAGCCCTTCAGGAGACTTTATTAACTGCGAACGAAGCAACTTTCACCTTTGTGTTACCCCCAGAAACACCTGCCTCCCGTACCGCACGAAAGGGGTGAGGGCCTCGGTGGTCCTCCATGCACAGCGCTAGACTGGCTGGCTCTAGTCGTGCAGTTAGTAAGAGTCTGTCCATGTCTATGATGGACCTTTCTACAGCGTCGATAGTTTTCATTGAATTATTCCGCACGTATAATTTAAAAGGAAAAAGCTTCATTTCTAATGCTTCACAATAGCAATGGAAGCATATTAGCCCCAAGTAATTTCAGATGCAGAAATCGGAGCAGGTAAACATCTCCCTTTCTAGGAAGAAAAGCAGCACCAAGACATTAAGGCCCAATGGCGCCTCAGAAGTCCATCTGGTTTGGCTGCCGGCTTTCCAGGAGAGACGGCTGTCTTCGCAGTGTTTGGGGATGGTGACTCTGTGATCTGCCTTAGAAACCCTACTTTAGTTAAAAACTCCTGGACACTGCTGAGCTTTGGTCTGATCTAAAGCTTGTGTGACAGCTCACGTCCAAAGTCACCCCAAATGAGGGACTTGTGTTCTATGAGGTGACAGTGCTTCTGCTCAGTTTCTGTGCTGGAGGGGGTGTTAGATGACATTGTCGCCCACCCCACATTCATTGAGCAAATGAAGTAATTGAGACCACGAAAAAGGAAGTGGCCTGACCAGAGGTCGGGCAAGCCTCCCCCAACAGAGGCAGAGGGCAATGTGGGTCTGAGGTCCTTATTCCCACGCACCTGTCCATCACGTTGAAGTCTGGCCAATCTGGGTTCATGGAAAGAAACTTCACTGTGGGTGACATTCACCAGGGGAGCTGCCAGGTAGAGGGGAAACAAATGTAAGCAGTAGATGCTGCAGCAGCCAGTTTTAATTTGTCTTCTAACTCCAGGGGACAGCCCTGTTCCTTGTCTTATTACTCAGGGGCCGGGAAGCACCTGGACAGTCAATACTGAACCTCAGGGTCGTCAGACACAGGTGATGCCCAGGCAGCACAGGGCCCGCCGCCTCTGCCCCAGGCAGGGTCAGGGCTGAGATTACTGGGAGGCACTAACTAATGTGGGAGCTGTGTCCCAACCAAATAACACCTGTTTCTTCACTAAAATTCTCACCAAAATTCCTTTTACATGTGGCGACTCCTTCCCGCCAAACCCCGAGGCTTCCAGTGCACATGCTTCCCCAGCACTGCTGGCTGTGCCTTTCCGATCCGACCTGCTCAGAGGGTTTTCTCAGGAGACATCTTATGATTTCAAACAGGATGTCCTGTGATATATTTGTATGTAGATGAGGTTTCTGCTGCTTAAGAGGAGGTGTTTAGTCATTATTCCCTGACAATGTTTAGCTACACATCACTCACCTGGGGGGTACTCAGAGAGTTGGGCCCAGTTATGTAACACAAGCAAAAGAAAACAGTAAACAGATGTTGCAGAAATTGCACAGGGTCTGCACTAACCACATCCAAACTAACCGTGCACCGGTTCACACCTGGATCACCCATGCCCCACCTGCTCCCGCTGGTGTCACCTTTTATTCTCCACAGGTGTGACATTCATGTGGCTTGTTTTTGTTGACGTTTGACAAATGTCAAAGTGTAGCTTCTCACATCCTGCTAGTGGCTTCTCTCGGATTTTCAGGCGACCCAGTCTCACCTCTGCAGGACTTTTTCAGATCGGAGCTCTGTGGGAGTCAGCTACGCTCTCCAGGGCTCTGCAGAATAACGACCGGACGTGAGAGGAGAGTGTACCTGCCCGGGTCGGCTTCCTTCCTGAGTTCCAGACTCGCTCCAGCTCAGCGCCCGGGCCTTGGAAAGGGTCACATGGGACCAGCGCCCTCACAGACATCGCCTCTTCCATAAATGCCCTCTTTCTAAAATGCCCCTCTCTTTTTCAGGGAAGACGTTTCTCCCCAGTTTCATGGAGAAGTAACAGATGCCCACCGCGGTGTAAGTTCTGGGTGTGTAGGGCGGCCTTTGAGTCATAAGCACTGTGAAATGCCTGCGGTGGTTCAGCTAACACGCGGCTTCTCACGTACAGGCAAGCAAAACAGAAGTCCTCCGGTGATGGTGACTCTCAGGGTCCACTCTCCTAACGACTTTCCTGTGGACCACATGGCAGTGCTGGCTGCAGTGACCATGCACATCGCATGCCTCGGACTCATCTGTCCCGTGCCGAAGCCTGCCCCTCCGACCACCTTCCCCCAGTTCTGCCCCCCATCCCCGCCCTCTGCCCCTGGGACCCACAAGTCTGATCTCTCCTTCCAGGAGTTTTTTTGGTTTCTGTTCCTTATTTCGATCTCTCACATAAGTGAGATCCCACAGTGCTTGTCTCTCTCTGTCCGACATATCTCACTGAGCATAATGCCTTCAGGGCCACCCATGTTGTGATGAATCGCAGGGTTTCCTCATGATTTGTGGCTGAAAACTATTCATCGTGTGTAGGTACACCCCGACTCTCGACACGGTCGGACGGACCCTTCCGTGGCCCCCGTGCCTCGGCTGCTGGAAGCAGGGCTGCTGTGGACGTGGAGGTGTGGGCGTTGCTTTGAGTTGGTGCTTTTGCCTCCCCTGGCCATCCTCCCAGAAGTGGCACTGCTGGGTCCTAGGGCAGCTCTACTTTCCATTTTGGAAGATCCTTCACACCGTCTTCCGTAGCGGCTGTGTCGAGCCCAGCAACACTGTGCGAGGTCATTTTCGCCACGTCCCCGTCAGCTCCGGTCTCCTTGATGAGGGCCATTCTCACTTTGGTAACAGGCAAGAGGTGGATTGTCACTGAGGTTCAATTTGCACTCTCCTCCTGATGCTGGCTCGCAAGTTTGAAAGTGTTCCATCCTCTCCAGTGTTTTGAGTCTGAGGAAGACTGGTGTTAATTCTTGAAATGTTTGGTAAAATTTACCGGTGACGCCATCTGGTCCTAGTCTGTTCTTCACGGGCAGATTTTTATTCCTGAGTCCATATCCTTACCAGCGATTGGTCTGTTCAGACTTCCTCCTTCTTCCTGAGGCGGTCCTAGGCAGCTGTGCGCTTCCAGGCATGTTTCCATTTCCTCCGGGGTGTCCCGCTGGTTGGCACATAGTCGTTCACGGGAGCCTCTGAGGGCCCTCTGGATTTCTGTGGACCCACTGTAACGTCTCCTTTTCCATTTACATCTTGTTGACTTGTCTTCTCCTGGGAAACACCTCGTGTGTGCTTGGGAAAAGTGTGCTCCGCCCTTGTTCAAGAACGACTGGTGCTTGTCCGCCAGGGTCACTTGGTCTCATGCGCTGTTGGGCCCGCTGTCTCCTTCTTAGTTCGCTGTCCCTCCTACCCCTGCTGACTGTGGTGCTGAAGTGCCACCCATCCCTGTACCACTGTCCCTTTCTCCTTTTAGGTCTGTGAGTTTGGGCTTTTTATCTTTAGGTGTTCCGACGTTGGCACGAGCCTATTTACAACTGTTATATCTTCGGGGCGGGTGGCCCCTTTGCCCTGTTACAGGAGGACCTTCTTTTCTCTTTTTGCTATTTTTGGTTTAGAGTCTATTTTATCTGACACGAGTCTGCCTGTCCCTGCCCTGTTGGTCAGCATCTGTTTGCAGTCTCTCCTTCCGTCCCTCTCAGGCTGTGCGTGTCTTTAAGGCTGAAGTGAGTCTCTCGTAGGCAGGATATTGTTCGATCTTTTTTAATCTATTCGGCTAGTTTACTGGAGAATTTTAGATGTTTACCTTAAAACTAAGTATTGATAGGTGAAGACTTACAATTGCCATGTTTTCAGTTGTTTTCTGGCCGTTCTGTGGACTTGTTGCCCCTCCGCACCCTGCTGTCCTTGTGTGTGCGTCGATGCCTTTCGCATCGGCAGGCTGACCTCCGCAGCATGTTCTTCGTGGAACTGCCGCAGGGTTCTGCCTGTGGGTCGCACGGGGCTTACCTAGCATGCCTCACACTTGTAGTACCTGTTTTAAACAGACAACAACAAGTGCAACGGAATTCACAACTTCGCACTGTTACCTTCCCTCACAGTTCAGGTGACGGCTGCTGCAGTGTGCGTGTATTTAGTGGTGTGTGACTAATAACACACCGTTGTGGCTGTGGCTGTTTTCACAGTGTGTATTTAGTGTTGTGTGACTAATAACACACCGTTGTGGTTGTGGCTGTTTTCACTGTGTCCGTTGTTCTCTAACTTCGAAGCCACCGTTGGGAGTGAACTGTGCGCCCCATTACCATGCTGCCCAGTCTGTGACCGCAGGCTCACCATTGCAGACGACGTCACACTGCCTCTTTACACAGTATGTTGATAACTGCATCCTCTTCCTTCCACTCCAAGATCTCTCCTCAGCACTTCCCAGAAGGCAGGTCCGGTGACCACGAACTCCTTCAAGTGCTGCTTGTTTGGGAAAGTCTTTATCCCTCCTTTGTTTCTGAAGGGCAGCTCCGCCAGGTATAGAATTCTTAGCTGACAGTTTTCTTCCTTCAATATTTTGAAAATGTCATCCCGTTTTTCCCGGCCTGAAAAGTTTTTGTTACGAAGCCTTCCCTAGTCTTACAGGGGTACCATTGTCTACAACTTCTCTCTTCTCTCTTGCTGGACCTACTGATATTTGTCTTTGACTTTTACCAGTCAGGATGAGGCTCAGTGTAACTGTACTTGGGCTTCACTTTGCTCGGTGTACGTGGAGCCCCACGCAGCCAGGTGTCCGCTTCAGCTCCCGGGTGGGGAGTGTCAGGCCATTGGTGCTTTTAACGTACTGTCTGCCCTTCGGCTTCCTCTCCGCCTTCCGGAACTTCCAGAGCGCAGACACTGTTCATGTTCCCTGCGTCCCATCATTGCCACAGGCTTTCTTCACTCTTTCCTTTTCTTCTTTTTGCTCCCCTGACTGGCCACTCAACGTCCGAGCCTCCAGGTCGATGATTCTTCTTCTGCGTGGTCAAGTGTACTTTGAAACTCTCTACTAAGCTCTCCAGTTTGGTTATTATATTTTTCAACTGCAGGATATTTTATTGGTGGTATTTCCTTGTTGAACCTCTTGTTTTGTTCTTGCATTTTTCTCATTTTGTTTTGATGTCTGTCTGTGTGTTCTTGCAGTTCATTGACCTCCCTTAAGAGGATTATTTTGAATTCTTGGTCTGACAGCCCTAGCTCCCCACTTCTTAGGGTCAGTTATTGGAGTTTCACGAGCTTCCTCTGGGGGTGCCGGGCATCTGATTTCTGTGATCCTTGTTTCCTTACACTGCTATCTGTGCGTGTGAGTAATTCGGCTCCCTTCAGACGTCCCAGGACTCCTTCATGGAGACCATTCCCCACCAGTGGGCTCTGATTGGGTTTCTAGGTGTGTCTGCTGGTGGTGTCCTGGGGCAAGTGGGCCAGGCAGGGACAGGGCCATTAGCTTTGCCCTGCCTGAGCACCACGTGCTCCAGGGCTGTGGGGGTGGGGGCACTGCCCCTGGGAGGGGCCAGACCTCGGTGAGGAGCGCTGGAAGGTACTCTCCGCAACTGGCTGGGTGAACTAGGGTCGAGGGCCAGCAGAGCTCCACCTTCGAGGATCCAAATCAGGCAGGTTGATACTCTGCCAAGTCCGCTGGTTGGAGTGTGCCCCCCCACTTGTCTCTGCAGATGACCAAAGGTACTGGCTGGGGTTACCATGTTGGCATGGCACTGTAGGCGTGACCCTGGTCTGCCCAGATCTGAGTGCTGGCCGTTCCAAGCCCTTCCTCCTTCTTTGTCGTGGTCACATTCCCAGTGGTGAAACCCTGAAGGGTCCCCTGTCAGGCCAAGTGTGAACTCAGAGCAGGGCTCCTGTTAAGTGATTGACGGTACTGGTGGTGCTGGCTGTCCCACTTGGGCTCCTTTTCCCACTGGAGGAACCAGAGTCTCAGGGAAACCCCCAGGGGGGCAGGGCTGGCCTGGGGACGGGGCAGTGCCGTCACCACGGACCCAGGTCTCTCACCCTCCGGATTCTGCCAGGTTCTCTGTGCTGGGGGGGCCTCAGCCTCACCCCACATTCTGGGATTCTCCCAGGGCTGCCTCGTTTTTGAATTCCTGTTAGTTGTTCTTCCGGGGAGGGGAGCAAAGACAGGAGCCACCAGCATCACCACCTTGCTGAGGGTATGTCCTACTCTTCTCTTTAAATGTGAATTAACATGTAAAGGTACATGAAAGACCTCAAAAATGTCCTTTAACGTGCTCCTGTGCCACCTACGGCCACTGTCCTCTTGTCTTTCCATAACTCGGCTGCTTCTCGGAAAGGCTGTGGGCGAACTGAAGGCGGCCCAGTGAGGGGCATGGTTAGTTAAAGAACTACCCAGGCTCTGGGTGGCAAGTCACAGGGCTGGAGAAGTTGCAAGCCAGGCTGTGAATATTCCAGTTAAATTAGCACTAGGTCCCGGGCCATGTAAATATGGTCCTAAGCATGTCCTTGTTAGGAAAGTGCACATTTTTCAAACTTGTCTGATGCTGGATAATGGGGATGTCATGTTTCGACTGACCGAGAAATGAACTTACTTCCTAACTTGGGGAAATTCACCATCGTGGGCATCTTGTCAAAGCTGGAGATCGCCTGGCACCTCTGTTGCAATGACCCCACCCTACTGCATATTCCAGCCAGGAGATGCGCCCGATCTAGAACTGGACTTACCACCTCTTGCCATGAAAAAGCAGAGGCAGAACCAAATGCCTTCTGGGGGCGTGGGGCACCCTCTGTGATGGGAAGTCACCTCACATCGCCAGGTGGCCGCAGACGGCGCGCAGTGCAAGCTGGGAGCCCCGCACTCAGGGAGAGCAAGCTCCTCATTTGAACAGCTCCACGGCAGGGTGATGCTGGAAAGGCTCTAACCTTTCCCAACACTCACTGCTCCCGCCCAGCTCCTGAGGGTGACTCACTGTACGATTCTGTGGATTAACTGACATTCTCCCAAAATATCCATAGCCTGCTGCCTTAAATCATCCACACTGGCTCCTGGTGTCGCAGTTACAGCCCTGACCGCTGTTGCCACACTGTGCCATCCCACCAGCGGGGACCCGGCAGCTCCCGTCTCGCTGACGCCGTGACTCCCGTGGGAAGTGCACCTACTCCTACGTTCAAAAGAGTCTTTTGTGAATGGAAACACACAGAACAGTCGTCTTTCTTTGACATCTGGTGATTATATCTTCATTGTTCCCGCTGCACAAACATCAGGCTTTAGGTTCGGTGATCACTGTAGGCTCAGGATAGAGTTTTAAAGATTCACGGCTTGGCCTTATCTTGTGCGTGTCTTTGTTTACTGAGCGAAGCAGTCACATAAGATACCAAACTCGGCCCCGAGATGAAACAGCCTCTAAGAGTGGTTTATAATAAAAGTATCACCCTGGAGAAACATGAAGGGTGATCCAGAGAGAAGCTGCAGACCTGAGGCAAACATGGAGCCTCCGGGGTTCTGGAACTAACTGGATTCCGTGCAACGTGGGGTTCAGCGCTCGAGCTGTTGGGGGAGAGGCCTGGACTCCTGAGTGGGGACTTGCAACGCTTTTGCAATGAAGGGCGGTGAGGACGCCGACCCTCCCCCAGCACGTCTGCAGCGAGACTCGCTCTTCAAACGTTTCCTGCTGGTTCCCACCGAGCACAGGAAGCAATGTTCTGGTGATTAAGCTGCAATATCATTATAAAAGCCAAATGAATAATCATTGTGTTAATGAACTTTATCTCAGAAAAGATTAGTTTTTTAATGTTAAGCCTCTTTCAATATGAAAGAGAAAATGTATTTCAGTTCCATTTAATCAACCAGAGATGTTCATAACCTATAAAATCTCCTGCCCTGTCTGCACGCTGGCTCGCCTGTGGCCCTGCACACGGTGACTCAGTGACACCATGATCAGACACCTCGCCCTCCCCTCTCTCTCCCTCTCCCTTCCTCTGCCCCCACCACCATGTCTCCAGGAATAGAGCCCTAGACTCACTCTCTCACGAATTAGATGGATTAGATTTGTTGGTAATGAGCACCCATGGTTCACAAATTAGTAATGACAATTAAATCCCTGAGAAATAAATTTCGCCACTTAAAAGGAATTTGGAGCGTTTCTTTAGGGAAAAAAATCCCAATTATCTTTGGAAAAGCGGGTTTCTGAGCTTTGGGCCCTGAGGGGCGTTCTGAGAGCCAAACGACAACGGTCTCCAAGACGAGGGCGGCTTTTGCTGGACCACCGCGCTGTTCCTCGTCTGCGAACCCGGGACACCTGCATTCTCTCCTTTCTGTGTCTCATGCATTCTTTAGGCGATCCCATGGACATAAAATAAGTGCTAACTGTGGCTGCTGTCACCCCATTTCTCTCTCCCTTTTGGGGCCACTGTCCTGGGTGCTAGCAGGAAAGCATGCCAGAGAGGGTCCACGGTGCGTGTGAACGCATACCACAAAACAGACAGTTCCGATGTGGGCAAACCCAGCAGGACAAGGAGCTCTCCAGCAGCCCCGGGAACGTGGCCAGCCGGCAATCCTACCACCGCACCTCACCAATTCTCCGCCGAGGCATCGTGGGCCAGGGGCAGGGCATGCATGCGTATTTTTATCTACACTTACACCAGTGTTTTGCAAAGCCTGGTACATGGCATCATTGTAGGTGATGTTTATAAGCAAATGTGACTTTAAATATGCATTAGAAAACATATATTGCTATCATATTATAATGTGATTTCATGCATAATGTTATCACAGTAGAGACTACATCAAAGTGAATCAATTTTAAGCTGAATCAGAAAGGTTACTGAGTAAATCACAGCATAGACGCAAATGCTGGCACGGCAAGATGATGACATTGTTAGGGGAGTGGACGAAGCCAGGGAGCACTCTCTAACCTCAGGGAGTCACCACTTCTGATGGGACTCAATGAGACCCGGGCAGAACCACTGCCCAAGTTGGAGTTCCCCCGAGATCAGACCTTGACCCAGGATGTGAATGCTGGCGGTTGACTTGGAGGTCATCCAGAAAGAGCATTCAGGGAGTGGAAGAGAGAGACATGGAAAAGGGACAGCCAGCCTGGGTGTCCAGTCTGCGGTCCAGTCCAGCTCAGCTGTGGCGATGCTCTGAGAGAGAGAGGAGGACACACAACTGTTCTACCAAAGGGCAAGGCCGTCAGGAGTTTGCCCATGACTTCCCATCCATCACTGGTTGGTGGATGCTCATGGGGACATTAGTCCTCTGGCATTTTTGTCCTGCCCGGAGGGGACCACAAGCTCTGGCAGAGAAACACAGGAGACGCTCTGTGCTGAAGGAGTGCTGGCCTTGGCCTCCGGCGCAGGAAGCTGAGATGGGAGAGGCCCGAGAGCACTGCCATCACCGTCGCCGTGAACGCTGCACAGCTGACTGACAATGGGTTTTAAGTGACCAGTGGTACAGGGTTTATTTTCCAGAGTTTTTTTTTTTTTATTGTATTCTAATTCTTGAAAAACTACTCATCCCAATATATTACAAACAAGATAAATATATGAACCGACCTATCTATTTTACAAGTAGATAAGATCAACAAGAACCCAATTCTATTCATTTTGCTTGTTATGCTGTAAATGGTGTCTGAGGGACTGGTCGGCAGTGAGTTAACACTCACATATTCAATAGGACTATAAATAGCTCCTAATCACAGGCTAAAATTTAATTCCAAAACTCAGGAACAAGAGGCCAAACAGGTATTTGTGAGGGAAAACAGAAGAAAGGTGGACAAATAGTTCATGACTCCAGGAGCATTGCAGGGGCTTCAGGCCACCCCTTGACCAGTTACACCCAAACCACCATGTGCTCGCCCCCCCTCCTCCATCCTGCCCCAGCCCGCAGCCCCTTCCCTGGGCTGAGTCCCAGTTCACTTCCCAGCAGCCTGCTCCGGGCAGCCGCATCCCCTCATTCAGAACCCTGCCCTCACTGGAATCAGTACCCTCCCACGATTCTGTCATCGGAACGATCGTCTATCCACGTTCATCCTTCAGGCCAGCTGACAATAAACAGAAGGCATGTCTGGAAGCTTTAGGCTTTCAAAATGCAGATATTCATTGGGATATGAGTGCCCATCTCCGATGCTCAGGTGAGAAAATTACAGTGTGAGCACTCACTGTTGTGCTCAGAGTTGCTGAAGGGACCGGACTTGCCCTAGGACAGGAGCGTGCAGCGGGAGGGAGCCCAGGGAAGATGGCCTGTCACTTTAAAGTGTGCCCTGCTCTGCCCCACACTGTCTCTGGAGCGGCCTCAAGCTGGGCTGTGGCAGGAGGGAAGGGATGTGCATAAAAATGGAAACTCAGCCCCTTCGCTGGCTGGGGCAGGCTCCTCCCCACTATTGATCAGAGACAGAGTCCCACTCATCCTCCTGGGATGGCAAGTCTATCTTTACCCCTGCACAGCCCTGCAGTAGGCTCCAGCTGAGAATCGCAGTCGGGGCTCGGCTTGCTCCTCTGGGGCCCTGGGGCCTGAGACGCGCTCTGGGCACACCGTTTGCCCCACTTTCCACAGGACTCTCCTCTTTGCAAAGGTAAAAGCGCAGTGAGTTAATTACAAAGCCCCGGAGGTCGGCTGCGTGCACAGAGGCCCACAGGAATGCAGCTGCTCTGAACCGGAGCCCCCCGGGGTGCAGGCAGGAGGCGCTGGCCTGGTGGCAACTAGAATCTACACCTGAGAACAAACGCTTGCGTTGGTCAATTGTTTCTACGTCCTTTTCTGCTTAATCTTTGACTCTGTCCACGAGGACTGACGTCCCTTACGGCTTTAATCAGTGACGGTAAACGTCCATGCGGAGAGTGGTCTGGGACGGGCAGTGCGGTGGGAGCTGGAAGCTGGGCGCTGGTTAAGATTGCCGACTTCCCTCCAGGTGCCCAGGGTCTTCCTTTGGTGGGAGGGGACACAAAGTGGGCTATCTAGCGAATTACAGAGGCGGAGAGGCCTGAGAGGAACTCTGAGAAGGTGGGTGAGCAGCACGAAGGGGCTGCCTTTGACTCTTGGGCACGGACCGCTGAGTGAAAGAGCTGACCGAGGGGGGCAAGGAAGCAGAAGGGCAGGGCAGAAGCGCTGGCATTCTGGGAAGGGGCACGTTCCAGACCCAAGCCCGGGAAGTGGGGCCTCTTCTTTCTGAGTATGTTACTCTTTTCCTGTTCTACAGGGTTCTTCACCCTCCCCGCCCGCTGTGTGCGGAGCTGAGTGTCCCTCCAGCACAGCCAGGACCCCGACGAGGAGCTGCAGGAGCTGGAGGAGTGACTTAACAGCCTAAAAGACGGCGCAGATGTGTCGACCACACGCGGGGGATGCATGTTATCTGGAGCCTGAGTCAGACGCACTTGTGGAAAAGTGTCAGACCGTCGGTGCAACCTGAACAACGAGGAGCTACCTGAGGTCCCTGGTGACACAGCCATTGCGTTTAGGGTGGGTGATAATATCTCTGTCCTTACAGCACCTTCATCTTTCAGAGGTCCATCCTGAAACATGTATCGCCCAAACGAGAACAAAAATAAAATAAACCGCATTTTCTTCATTCAATCTTCACGGTGTTTTTTCCATTCCCTATAAAAGAAATTTTAAAACTGAGACCCTGTCCATGGTTGGGCCGCTCTCAGGTGGGCCCTCTGCTGCGGCCGGCTCGGTCTGAGAGGCATCCGTTGGCAGAGAGCCACCGTTTACTGTACGGTCACTCGTCACCAACGTGCATGCGCTTTGACCGTGTGACTGGAGAACACACGGGACAAACCCCCCCCCCCCCCGCACACAGCCTGCTCCGGAGCTCCTTGTCCCGCTGACTGGTACTTTGTGGACATGTGTGGTTTTGTCCTCTTGTCCTTTCAAGCTCACTGCACCCGTGAGACAAACGTGTGGGACCCTCAACAATTAAGGCATCTCCTGCAGCTCAGAACTAGCTCTCTGAGGCCCTTCTGAAATGCAGACAGCCACCCTTTAAAAGTAGTGCCCGTTTTCAGCGGGAAAGGACAGGCTGTCTCCCTTGGGTGCCAAGGGAGGTGAAGGTTTCCCACCGACCAGAGGGTGGGCTTCACCAGAGAGAGGCATCTTTGAAAGTGGGAACCGAATGTCAGAATTTCATTTCTCACCCTTTCTCCCGCATGAACTGTAGGAAAACGGAACTGGAGATAAACCTGAGCAAGCGTCTGTCCCTGATCAACCTTCCACTTGCTGGACAAAACAAAGTGGCCATAGCCTGTGGCCTGGACCGGTTTTTGTCAGATGGCTGGGGACTCATTTGCTTTGTCTGTGGACCCGAATTGCCTCCCCCCTCTTGGCTGGGATGACACGTTAGTTCTGTGCGATTATAGTTCAGTTCTGTGTGATTATTCTGTCATTCAGGTCTGCAGCAAGGGAATAAACACAACATTCAGCAGAGCTCGTTTGCAAGGACTGTTTCCTGCCTCCTGCTGGGAGGCGAACAGAAGCACCTCCCATGCAATCACGGGCAGACCCTCTTCATGCCACAGGTTTTCCTCCAGTGCCCAGCTTTCTTCTGTGGAAATAATGCCAAATGGCTTAGTGTCGCTTGAGTGAATATTATGTGCTTACCAGGTCGGCTGGAAAACAGTTTGGGAATTAGCTCCGGATCCATCCACGGGCTGCGGGGAAGCAGCAGCCTCGGGAAGGTCTGCTGACATCCCCTGGCGAGCAGTCCCCAAAGTCAGGCATTTTCGACTGGAAGGTTGATTAATGGGAGAAGAACCCTCACACTAAAATGAAGCATCGGTGGTTCAGAAACCGCGCAGGGTTGCTGGTCCGGCGTTAGGAGGCTTGCTCTGTGTGCATTCCAAGGAGTCATCCGTTCACTCCCTCCCTCCCTCCCTGATTCCACTGTTTCCGGGCCGCCCCTGTGGGCTCCGGGAGAGGGTGGAGATAGGGAATAACATGGAATGCTCTCTTGTCTTCTGGCAGCTTACGGTGCAGACTGACCGACGACGCATAAGGTGCATTTCACACTTCCTTAGTGACATGCTGAAGGCTGTCTGCGGCACCTTGGATGGGCGGTTTTATTTCATCCTCACAACACGTCTATCAGTGTGCGCTACCCTCGTTTCCATTTTCAGATGAAGAAAATGACACGTCGAGTGTGGTACTTGCCCCTAAAAACTGCAGCACAATGGGACAGATGCTCTGCAAGCACAGAAACGGAAGTGCTAGCTCTGTCTGGGTCGGACTAGACTTGAAAGGCTGCGGTAGTATTTAGATTTGGCTTTGAGAGACACGTCGCTGTCTCATCCCTGCTTCCACAGACACTGAAACACGAGTCTATCATAGTTTAAGGCTGCATTTGACTGAACTGCACACACTTACATATTACTTACGCAGGAACGGCTACTGTTGTGAACACACAGTGTCTTGGAATTGTTCAGCACACAGAAGGTTTTCAACAAACTCATTCTGAATGTATACATGAGCAAGCTTCCATTAGGTGGAGGAGAGTGAGCTTTCCAGAAACACAGACCAGCATTAGACAGGGCACAAGGGATGAATATAAATGTTGTCTGAGGGTAGGTGAGCATCCCCCTCACACACGGGGTGGAAGAGTTATCGCCGGGAGAGGTCAGGAGAAGGGAGAGACGAGAGCGGAGAAATCTGAGCGCACAGGGTCTGGGCCCCGCCCCGTGGCGGTCAGCGGGGAGGGGGAGCACGAGGCCTGCCTGTGTTGGTAGAAAGATCGTTTTGGAGCCAGAGTTGAGACAACAAGGGGGTGCGTGGTGGGGAGAGGAAGATCACACACACAGGGCGGATGGCTGGGATGGAGGCGATTTAAAAAGTGAGATCGAGTATTACTGACGGACGGGGTCAAGGAGACGTTCCTGGGAGGAGAAGGGTCCAGAAGGGTGACCATGGGGAGTGAGTCAGCCATGAATAAGACAGGACAGTGCGAAGCTAGGAGAAGTCCTTGGCAAATGGAATAGGGAGACAGACAGACCGCTGACCACAGTGGGCGAGCAGTTTACAGCCAGGAGCAGAGGGTCACCAGGGCGGAAGGCCCCGGTGCCAGGGGCCGGCAAACCTGGGTGAGCAAGGACCTCGTCCCCAGGGTGACCTCTCCTCCCCTGGCCTTTCCTCCCTGGAGATGACAGCCCCTCGCTTCCTCTTCTCCCACTTCTTCCTTCACAAACAGGCATCTCCCAAACTCTAAGGCAAGGGCGGCAGCGGCTGATCCCAGGCTGACCCCCTGCATCTGTCCCCAAGGCCCTTTTCTCCGATTTCCCAGTGAGCCAAGGCAGCCGGGCCTGGGCCCCTGTTTTCTCCTCTGTGCTGAGCCCTCCCTTGGTTCCGTGTTAATGAACGCGCCTCTGAGTCACGTGGACTCGTGTTGTGAGGTCTTTCCTGCACGAAGCCGAGAACCCACACCTACAGCAGGCCCCGGGCCGACCTGCTCCGGGCCAGGCCTGTCTGGTAACATTAATGTATAATTATTTCCCAGTGAGAAGCAGAAAAGCTTGCGTTTTAAATTCCAAGACAGTCCCCAAATTTCTTAGGTGATGTACTCCATATCCGTGATTTTTCCTGAGCCGCTCAGTCTGAAATTCCAGAGCAACCTTCTTTACCTACGAGATGGCCCATCGGGCCTCCGTTCTCTGGAAGCTCCCTACACAGTCTGTCAGGTTCTCCCAGGGTCTAGTCTCAGGAAGAGCTGCAGAGTCCAGGGAACTCCTGCCGAGGCCCCGGAACTGACCACAGGCCCTGAGTGCCCAGAGAGGAAGAACGTGTCCACCCGCCTAGCCCCAGAAACCACCCCCACTCTGCCTCGTGGCGGCGCAGCATCAGCTCGCAGAGAGCCTCAGCAACCCCTCCCAGCGGCTCCGGCCAAAGCACACCTGCAGCTCCACACCCGGAATCAGAAGTGGGGTACGTGCCGGGGCTGATGAAACCCACTGGCTCAGGGGGCCTGTCTCGAGAGTTCGTTGGGCTCAGATTTCCGCTGTGGGTAGCCTCAGTCCTGAGGAGATGATGAAAGGCTGTAGGCTCTGAACACGGGACAGTGTTTAGAGAAAGACCCAGAGAGAGAAGCTGCTGGAAGAAACTGTTCCAGGAAAGGGGGACACGTTTTCTGACGTCACCAGCACATGTATCCTATATTCTCATGGCACCAGCTGCTGAGCCCCTCCGTGCAGGGAGCCCGTGCCGTGCTGGGAAGGACGCCAGGGTGAGAGCAGATGGGCCGAAGGCTTAGAGCATGACCCCGAGGCCCACACCTGCCAGAAGCCCCCAGCTCCTCCCTGGGCAGAGCCAGGCTGTGCAAAGCAGGGCAAGCCAGGGCTGCTCCTGGCGAAGTCACTGCTCTCTCCCCGGGCAGGAGCAGCCCTGGAGACCTCTGCCCCCCTCATCCTGCTGGAATCCATTGCCACCTGCAGCTCCCTCTTCCCTGATTCCTGTGCCAGATCAAAAGCAGAAACAATCGCTTTCCCCTTCCAGCTCCGCTGTCCCATCCCGAGGCTCTCACTGCTAACCCCGACACAACCGGAACTGACCACAACTGGAACCAGCTGAGAAATGCCATCTGCAGGCGCACAAGGCCGGCTGTGGGCAGCTTGCCCTTGGGTGCAACAGGCCTGCACAGGAGCTGAGCAGGGTGGGGAGTGCGCACAGGTCCTCAGCAGGTGAGTGGGCAAGGTGGGGTGAGACACACCTGAAACAAATGGGCTCTGTTAGGGGAGGGAAGGGGAACAACGCACCCGGGGAGACAGAGGATGGAGTACTCGAGAGCAGCAGGCAGGCCTGAAATTCGTCTTCAATGGCTAATCCAAATTGCTGAGCAGACCTTGGGAAGTCTCACATGAATTAAAATTACTTAGTGTGCATATCTTGATAGTCTGAGAATATTGACTCGACCATTTTTGCCTTAATCAGAGAAACACCCTGCATGGACCAAGAGGAAGCATTTCCATGGGGAATACAGTTTTCATTCCAACACGAGACCTGGCAGGGGTAATTAATGCATTAACGCAGATGCCTCACACCGCGCACACTCTCAGGAAGTTTGCCTGCTTCACTGCTTAATTGATGCTAACAGATTTCATCCTCGGAGGTTTCACTCCTGGCTGGCTCAGCGGGGGGCCAACCACCATCCTGACAGGGAATAAAGACTTCGTCATGTCCCTTCTCTGATAAGCACGTCCCACAGGAGGGACTCCAGAGGGTGAGACGCTCCAGGTCTGCCGTGTGACTGAGCCCCACATGGCTGCCTGCCGGTGAGGGGCGGGGGTGCTGCTCTGGGCCATGGGGCAGAACACAGAAGCAGCTGCATGCACTCCCCGCTGCCCTGCTGGCCTCTAGAAATTTCCTAAACCCCCGTCGGTCAGACCGACGTCCTGCTGAAGGACTCTCCTTCCTCTCTGGTCGTGCATACGCAGAGGACAGTAACCCTCTGCGAAATGGGGGCCTCTCCAAAGGGCACGCCCACCTGCAGCCCCCCCAGGCCTCCCCAAGCCTTCAGGCCCATCTCGAAGTCCCAGACCTCCTTCCTCTCGGGCACCTGGGCCTACCCACGCCCTGCTTTTTCCTGGGTTTCTTACAAAATGTGTCCCTTACCCCTATTTAATATGTAACCCCTCACAAATACTTACCATAACTGTAATTATATTAAGTTTTGTATATTGAAACTACATAGAAATGTAAGCTCATTGCAACAATTGAAAAGTAGAGAGGAATAGAAAATAAAAATAATAATCTCTTCTCCCTACCCTCAAATTCCTTCCCATTTTTGGAAATCATGTTAGATATATCCTTCAATATATTTTAAAAATTAACAAAAATGTTTAAATGTCAAATATTTCAAACACACAAAAAATCAGCAGTGGTTGACTCAGTATCTGTCATGTGCCCCAATCAGAGTCTGATCGCGGTGAATACTGTTGAACGTCTGGGAAAATGAGTGTGTCCACGCATTCGCTGTCCAGATTTGGCGTATGCTAATTCTCACATTTGCACCAGACTGCTGTGTGCTTGCAAAGAAGTAAAGCGGTAGACTCACTAAAACTTCAGCCCCGGCTCCTGCTCTGCCCTGCACCCAGCCCCTTGGCTACATCTCTGCTGGAGCCCCTCAGGGCAGACCTGGTCACGGGGAGCGAGAGCTGACAGGAGGCTTGGGGTCTGATGCCTGGTGGGTAGCACCCTCGTGTAAGTCTGGCAACGCTACCATGCACGGGAAGGAAAGGAGCTTTTCTTCTACCCTGGTAAGGTCTTCTGGCTGGTCCAATCGGGTCGATAGGAAACATTCACAAGAGACATAACCAATTCACTGGCTGTGTGCCCAGGAGGTTCCGTAAGAGCACGGGCCCAGAGGCCACCCTGGGCTGGGAAGAAGGGGCGGGCGTGCGGTCTGGGCTTCAGAGGGAAGGCAGGCAGCTCACAGGTGCCTGAGCAGGCGTGACCGTGGGTAACCGTCCCTGCTGCCGCCAGGAACAGGGGACACAGGGGCCTAACAGCAGGTTCTGCAGACTCCTGCCTGTCTGCCACCCACAAGGCTAAGGTGACAGCTCCATCCTTTAAAACGCAGCTTCTTCTACCTGAATTCCTTTAGACAGGACGGCCGAGGGAAGAGGCTCTTCTTGAGTCTTCTGTTTCTTAAAATAACCAGCTTATAATAATCAAGGTCCCCAAGAGGCATATTTTGGGGTGATAAACCCTGCTCCCCTCAACTGCGTAAGTCCACCCGTAATCAACATGTGCTATTGCTTTGTGTGTTTTTTAAATTCACAAAACTGGCACCATACTGGACGCATCATTTTGTAACGTGCAGTTTGCCCTCATCATGATTTTGAGATTTATTCATTTTAATTCATGCCATCCTCGCTCTTCGACTTCAGTTCACAGGTGTTTTCCAGTAGTCGGACTGAATGCCCTGCCACCCGCTCGCACTACGCTATGACATGGGAGGCTGGGACGGACATCCTTGCTCATGTTGCCTTGGGCTCTAAGCAAGAGCTGTTTTGGGGTAAAGACCAGAACGGGTCCTCTCAGCTGCCGTATATTTTCGGGAAACAAAACGCGCCACCCCCAGCATGTCTCTCTGGCGTGAGGATTCCTTTCGGCTGGTTACTTTTAGAAAGAGCAGACTTGGGAGAAGCCCCGAACACCAAGTGGAAGTGACTCTTTGTAAAGGGATGTTGACATCGGTAAAGGAAACCTCCATGTACGAGAGCGTTCCCCGCCCTGCTCCAGGAAGCGGGAGATGGCCTGTCTGTGGAAACGCTTATCAGTGGAGAAGCCTGGACCAAAGACTGAAACGGGCACAATGACGTCACTAACTGTGCCTTCCCTGCTGGCCTCTCAGGGCTGCTTCTCCCCCACCGACCCCTGACCTCTTCTGTCTTCAGTGGAAGAGGATGTTTAAGGTGGTAGCTCCCGCTTCCTGGGGGTGTCACCGTGCCTGGGTCTCTCCCATCCCACAGGACGTGTACACACGCCATCAATGTTAACGGGCTTTTCTCCTGCAGACCTAGCTCGGGTCACTGTGGCCACTACAGGAGCCAGAAGACCTGGGAAGGGTGGAGGGAGACTTTCCCCCAACAGAGTATACACCTTCACACCGACTGGGCATGACTGAGTCGTTTCCCACACTGGCCACCCCAGTGGACACTCGCTGTTGAAGCGGGAAGGTTTCCCTCTTTCCTTCATACTCACCAACAAGTGTGGGGCCTGGATGGGGAATTTCCGCCAGTCTGCACGTGAGACAGGATCTCAACGTAATTTCAGTTCGGCTTCTGTGAACACTCCTGAGCACATCTAACTCTTTATGTGTTGGTGGGTGAACTGGCTCAACTTTTTCACGAAATACCCTTTGTTTATTTTCCTACTGGGCCATTTTTAAAATTGTTTTGTTCACTATTGATGCTTGATATCAGTTTTGTTCACTATTGATGCTTGATATCAGTTGTTAACATCATACATATCTCCTCTAGTATATAGTTTGTAATTCTATGCTGTGTATAGTAGCTTTAACTTTAACGTAGTCAAATTTGTCATCTTTTCCATTTTTCCTCTCCCTTTGCCTGCTGTAAACATCTTTTCGGTATTTCGTTTGGAAAGGCTGAAAACTTTGCCTTTCGACTGTGAAGGCCGTGGTCTGTCCAGAATTTATATTCGTGCATGGGTCGCAGGCGCGCATTTTCCCACATGAACAGCCAACTGTTTCAGTGTCACGTACTCTTTCAACTCTTTTTGTAGATGTCAGATTTATGTCGCCCCAGTTCCCGGATGTCCCCCAGGTTTGCCTGGCTCCCCATGGGGTCATCCGGTCTGCTTTCCTATCCCTCCTTTGATTTCCCTTTTCTCCACTATCACCCCAATTGTTTAAACATTGGGTGTTATTTTAATTATTAGCTTGCATAATACCAAGACCTCCTTATTTAAATTTTTTTTCTAGCGTATCTGCTTGTTCATAGTGGCAGGATCGAACTTTTCCCCTCTGTTTCTATATACTATTTGTTGGAAATTTTTTTCAGTATTACAACCCGAAGAATTTTGGCCCACATGCTCGTCACGATCCAGGCAGCTCCTACGTCTCACATCGGTTATTGGATCCTGAAGGAAGGCATAACCCGAGAAGAAATGACCAAGTGGGTTCCACAAACAGCAGGATCAAAGACTTAGTCTAGACCAAGGGGAAAGAGGAGGGACAAGGAGAAGTGTTGGAATAAATCATCAGTGAGGACCTCCCATCTCCTCCCAAAACTCCGCCCCCATGAGAAATGCTCTGGGAGCTGGAATGAGAAAGTTGATAGGCAGCTGTGGACAACAAAGGGGGCAGGGCAGGGGGGTCGGGGGCCCCGGGTGAAGGAGCTGAGCACAAGCAAACCTCCTGGACAGAGAGGTCAGTATGGCGGCTGCCAGAGGAAAGGGGGGCGGGCGAGGCAGAGGAGGGTAAAGGGGGAACATGGTGATAGGACCCTTGACTTGGGTGGTGAACACACAATACAACACACAGACGATGGATTACAGAATTGTACACCTGAAACCTATAGATGTTATTAACCTGTGTCACTGCAATAAATTCAGTAACAATTAAAACAAGAACAGAAAGGGCTCCTGCGGGAATAAGTTCGCAGGGTGGTCTGGTTGTCAGTGCCTAACCGGGCAGGTAGTCCGCCCCAGGCGCACAGCACAGCTTTTCAGTCCCAGGTTTACCTTTGCCTCCAGCAAGCCCTGTCCGCTGTTTCCCTGCACCTAGGTTAGCGCACGCGCCTGGAGTGCTCCCTCTCAGACCCCTCAGGCAAAACCCCCTCCAGAGGGCTCACAACCTTGTTAACTGTGCTGTAACCTGGTCCTGGCCTTACATCCCCTCCCTAATTACAAAAGCAGAAAAGAAAACAGCGAACTGTCATTCTAAGAAGCATTTCTCTTTGTCAGTGCAGATCTTGTTCTCAGACATGTCATCAGTTTGGCTCAAATAAACTTTTACAGAAACCTTCTACAGGTTCAGACATCCTTAGCTTAAAGAAGTGAGGGTTGTTCAATGGTGGGAGCCCCAGCGAAGGGCGGCCACACCCCGGTTTCTCTTAGCTGTCTTCCTGGGTGGTGGGGGGGAACAGTGAGGGTAAGAGATGAAAGAAACACCGGATAAACTCTGAGTCTCAAAGCACCCCCGGCTGATGCTGTGGTAGTGCGACACGTGGAACCCTTCTCCCCTGGTGCCACTGCAGCTGGAGAGCAGGAGTGTGCTGCGTCTCTGGGACAAGGGGTCCTGGACCCCCACAAAGTCCTCAAGTCCCCAGAATGGGGTCCCCGTGTGCCCGAGAACGGCATGGAAATGTGGAAGGACTCGAAAGGCTCAACTCCCCTCCCCACGGCCTCTTGGCGACATTGGAACTGCTGGACATTTCCCCAGCCAGCCAGACCCTGCAGCGGAGACCTGCACTGGGCTTTCGTTCAGCAACACAGAACCGAACATGTGGCTTTTTTATGTTTTTTTTTTGGTGGGGGTGTTAAACTCCCTAAGTGCTCCCCCGGCACCACAAACAGGAGCATCCGTGTCTCCGGCCCTGGGCCAGCCCAGGGGGCCCAGCTGCAAGTCCGAGGAATCCTGTTGTTGCTGTCTGACGGTTACGTGAGGAGTGGATTCAGAAATTCACTTCAGGCCGCCACTGACCTTGAATCTCCTGCTGCTTTCCTTCTAGGGAATTTAATTAGTTTATGTGTGAATATATTTTTTAACGATTCTCTACCCTGTCCACCACTCTCTCCCTGAACCAGCCGAGTGCCCGGGACCCAGCGGACCGTCAGTAACTGCTGAAGGAGTGAGTGAATGGATTCACCGCGTGCGCACACCAACGCAGGGCTCATACCCCGTCATGGCAGGAAGGGCCCCCGTGTGGGACTGGGTGTTCTGGGGACAGTCGGGATCTATCCACTGACTTTGTGTGTGACCTTGACAAGCCATAACCTCTCCAGGGGCTTGGGATCTTTTTCTGCAAAACAAAAGGATTAGATGGAATCAAGGCTTTGTGAACTGTGCTCGGGGGCAGGAGAAAGTGTGCAGCGGACAGACTCGGTGCCTCTTGTTTCTAACCCGGTAAGAACAGGACTGCTCACAACAAATAGCAGGCCTGACATTTGAAGAGTGTGACTGTGTTTCACACATGTGCACACACTTGTGCACGCTCGGGGAGACTATCTCCAAGTTCCCTGACACTTCCGCGGGACAGACTTGCCAGTCTAGAAGCAGACAAGACAGTGCTTCTCTCCACCGTGGCTTCGCAGTAAGTGGTTAAAAGCCTGAAGCATTTTGAGGAATCCAGACCATTTCAACTCTTAGACTTTCTGTCAAGGACTGGCAGGAAGAGAGTTACATCTGCAGAACTGCAGCTGTAAGCCGGCTCTCGCTCTCCAGCCCTCATGCACATATTCTACTAAATGGGAAAAATACACAAACATTCTCCTACGTGTCCGATGTGTGTCTGTGTGTGGCACATCGACGTTTCCGCACGATCTTCACACGGGCTGGGGATTTTACTAAGGAGTTTGAAGAACTAATACAATACAGCCGCAGTATGGAGTAGACATCGTTCTATATACACTGGCATTGCCATTCTGTTTTCGATTGCTTCAGAGTGTTCACTGAGCATCTATTATCTCCCTGATAGCATTCAACAGCATGAGCAACACGTAACAACGTGAAGACACGTGAGTCCCTGCACTGGACACCAACAGGAGAAGCGAGCAGTGGGGACAGGCACGGATCAGACAGATGAATCTGTAATACACGCTGAGAGAGAGATGAGCCTCCTTACTCTCCCTCCGATTTTCGGGCATCTCTGGAAGAAGCGAGAGGACGGTAGTGATGGGGGTGGAGGAGCGAGAGGAGTTGTTCTGTGGGGGATGAAGTTCCTGGGGAGCAGAGAGTGTCGGGCTGAGTGCTGTGCCATGTGAGGGGAACAGTGCTGGAGAGAAGACATGACCGGAAGAAAGGAGAAATGGAGGCACAGGGAGTCGACCCACTTTCTCGCCCACGCAGCCAGTACACGGAAGGGCCCCCCGGCTTCCCTGAGAATGGGCTGACCAGCTGCACAGCAGCACCCCAAAACCGACTGGAGGGCGTCTCAGGGGGAAAAGCTGAGTGGCTCTGTCATTGTGTGAGAGTGTTCTGGGCCCAGACTGATGAGCACTGGGACGGTCACCACAGCCTGAGCCAGCAGCAGTCCCACGCCCTTCTGTGTTAATACTGAGCAACAGTTCCCTTCCTGCCAACGTCACAGCTTCTGGGGAGACGGGTGCCTTCAGGCAAGGACACGGCCAGGTAATTCCAACTACAAATTGATAACAATTAGATCTCCTGAACTTGAGCAGCGGCAAGCCTCCGCCGTAATTGACAAGAGGGCAGGCTGCAATCGATGTCTACAGCTCTGAGGGCGAAGGCGTGGAGGCGGAGGGAAACGGCCCGGACCACGTCTGGGAGCATTAGCAACAACAATATGTCAACCTAGAAAACAGGGTTATAAAATCGGGCATAAACCACAAACTTGTAAGTTTAACTCCTAATACCTGCCAAGGTTACAAACTCGCAGGGTAAGCAATGTGCCCCGGGAGGCTCCCCGTGGGGCAGCGCCAGCCGACCCTGGCTTCGAAGAGGTCGCGGGGCTGCGTGGTTTGAAACGGGAGAACCTCTCTAGCACGGGATGCGGGCCGCAGTTCCCTGCTTCGTTCGCAGTTCCTCTCCGCGGTCAGGCTCCGAGGGTTCCCTGGGTCCCAGGCTCATTACTTCCTGTAACGGGCCTGTGCTGCACATATCCAATGTTATTACGGCCCAGACATGAGAAATGCCACACAGAGTGGCCGTGGAATTCACTCTTGGTCACAGAGCAGTTGAGAAGTGCATAGGATGCCGTGGCCACTCGCTCTCACTGACCACTTGCTGGAAAATGGGGTCGCGTGTGCACCGTGCCCTTGGGCTGCAACCGGGGAAGTAGCATCCGAGGCCGGATGAAGTGAGGGGCTCCGTGAGGTGTGGTCGCGCTAGCTCCCTGAGCTCCGGCAACACATCTCCGCCCTCCAAGTCTCTTCTCTGATTTCGAAACGCACGAGACCTGGCAAAGGACAAGAATACACGCACACAGAAGGGGGAGGCACCATCGCCCAGAGCCGAAGAGCATTCCCCCTGAACGCGTGTTCCTGTGACTGTGTCCCTGTCTCCGGGCCTGTGTGGTCGCGGCACACGCTTGTACGTGTCCAGCTGTGCAGCCAGCAAGACGTGGCCGCTGTCTGACACGTCGCTCCAGTTCCATGTCAGGAGTGAAACTGCAGCGACCACACATCACTTCTCTTCGACTTTCTCAGTTTTTTACAGTAAACATCACAGCGAGGAGTATCTCGGCGCGTCACCTTGTATTTCAGATTTTTTATGTTGAGTTCTAGTTCTACATTGGGCAAAGAGCCGGCGATGTTTAAAAGATGATGTTCACGTCCTGGAATGTGAAATCTCCTGTGCCCTGAGTGGTGCTCGTCAAGTTTAAGTGTGTGCGAAGGGTCTGGAGATCTTAGAAACTGAAATTTGGCCCCACTGGGTCCCGGGTGGGGCCTGAGGCTGCACTGTACAACCTCCCAGGACTGGCTGACATGGCTGATCCTTGCCCCGCCCATGACAGGAAGACAGTAACCAGGTGGCTCTTCCTGATGGGTGGGTGGTGGGCACGTTTCAAAGCCTGTGTGTGTCCCAGAACATGTGAACCTGCTGCCATGTGGGAAAGACGTCAGGCCTGAAGGCGCATTTTCAGGTTCATGGGAAATTTCGGGTTCTCTGAAAATCCTGGGGACAGTCATTCTCCCGGCATTTCCGTGTCACAGAAGAGAAGCCTCAGGGCACTGGGCTGTCTCCACTTGTGGCTAGATCACCTCTTACGTGTCCCTGCTGTGTGTGTGCAGGGTCACAGACATGAAATTCATGCAGTGAGACGAGGTAAGTGTGTGTGGGACACGCCCCTGAACTCTGGACAAAGCACGGACCAGCACGGGCGGAGCCGGGGAGTGAGCCACAGCGATGATATTCCGGAGGGCACTGGGCAAAGGAACGGGCACCAGGCGAGCTCTGGCTGGTCTGTCTGACGGAGCCGCCACCCGTGCCATGGCCTTTCTTGTGAGAGGCACAGGCAGTCAGAGCTGGGGCGGCCCCTCCCCTGGACACTCAGAAGGTGTCCTCCAAGGGAGACACCCAGCAAGGGGAGCTGGGTCCAGGGGTGCCCCCTACCGACACCCTAGGCTGGCCCGCATTGCGCATGTGCATGGTGGCACGGGGCCAGCAGTGCAGCCACAGGGAAGGGAACCCGCAGACACTGGATGCCCCCACGGGGACAAGGTGAGGAGAAGACGTGGAGTGCTCAGTGTAGCCACCTACCAAAAGAAAGGTGTACACTTGGTACCTGTGCGGTTTCCTCAACCATGAAGCAGGGATGGCAATGCTATATCAGATAATGCTGAGATCAATAAAAATATTTTAAGTGAGGGAAAAAAAAGAAAGACCTGAAGGAATGGAGAAATATGACTACGGTGATGGTTTCGAAGACAAATGTTGTTAAGATACCAATTTTTCCTTAGATCGATGTCTGTGTTCCATTTACCACCTATCAAAAGGCCAGCAAACATGACTTTAAAATTCATATAAAAACATTAAGGCCCTAGAATATCCCAGCAAACTTCAGAAAGACGTACAAAGCTGGAAGATGCGTACTACCTAACTTCAAAAGGAACTATAGCACGTGGTGATCAAAGAGTTATCACAAGGAACGACTGGATTTAATTAACAGAACAGAGAGCTAAGTAATGGATATATACTTGTGTGCCTACAGGGTATTTTTGACAAAGACATAAAACAATACAGTGGGAGAAACAATAGTCTGAACAAATGGTTATGAAAAACCTGGATGCCCCTAGAGAAAACAATGTACCCAGACCCCTACTCACACTGAACATGTGTCTTCATTTGAGATGTATCATAGGCTCAAATATAAAAACAAAAACTACAGTTTTTGGAGACAAAATAGGGTAGAAAGCTCTATGACTTGGGTGCAGACAAAGGTATCTTGGGATGTAAAAGTCAAAACCATAAAGGAAAAATGATGAACTAGATTTCCTCAAAACTAGAAATTCCTCATAAACACCTCGCAGCTCTGGCACGCGGGCATACAGAACATTTGCAAACAGGAAGTAGGTAAACGGTAAGACAGCGAAGAGGTGCCTGCCTGGGCTCCCACTGGGCCGATCTGAGACAACGGGCACCACAGAATTAGTAAGGCCGATGGACTGCAACCCCTGAAATAAAAATGATCCATGAAACTACTGACGGACGAATTCATCAATCAATCAATCAATAAAGCACACAGGGTGACGGCCGTCTCTTACAGGAGAATGGATGACAGCCAATAAACGTGGAGGTCAGGACAGAACTGAGAATCACCAGTTTGCAGCCTCCGCAGCACGGTTACGTGTCCCAGGCAAGGCCAAACCCTTTGGGCGAGCTTCACTAACAAGCGGGTGTCCACACGGCTTCAAGTGCCTGTGCCCTGTGCACTCAGGAGTCACCCGGGCGCCAAGGGGACTTGACAGCGAAGGACTTCAGCAGACCCTACCTTTAACCAAGAGACCCAAGTTGACATCGCCGGAAATGGGACGCACGGAGAGCATGTGCCTCATTCTGGGTCCCCTGAGGACACAGTGCTACTCGCAGCGTCTGTCGGAAAGGCCCGCACCGAGGAGCAAGCACTCTGCAACACCACCGGCCTGCACCCCTCATGCGTCAGCGTTGGGAAAGACAGGAAGAGAGAGACTGTTCCAGATTAAAGGCTCGAGCACCACAACAGCTCCACGCCACGGGTGACGCTCGGTTCGTCCCTCAGTGGGTGAAGAACAGCCGGAAACTCGAGTGAGGACTTCCTTAGTGGCGTCACTAATGTTAAAGTTTGTGAATTGGATCATTTTTTCTACTTTGGATATGTAAGAGAATGAATGGCCGTGTTTTGAGAGAGAGAGAGAGAGAGAGAGAGAACGAAGAACATTTCTTAGATTTCTGATACCATTATCCATCCTATATACTTCGTCTTTTTCTCTTATGTTTTTAATGAATATTTATTTTACATTTGTCTGTCCTAACTCTGTATTTTAGTGGCTCTTTTCAAGAGGGCTCCCCATGTCATCGATTTTACCTCTACCCCGTTAATTTTATACCGTTGGTCCTCTTGTCCAAATTCTACTGTTGCATAGGTCTGTCCCCTAAAAACTTCCCCGTGTCGTTAATTTCCATTTTGGTCCGATCTATGTCTGAAAATTCTGGCCGCTACACTGCCTTAGAACTTGTTTCTGCCCGCCAACAAAGAAGATGCCAGCTTTGCCGAGCACGTTTTGGTGCATGATTGCCGGGGCTGTCCTTCTGTGGGGTTCCAGGTAATGCTTCTTGGCCTGTGTACCGTGGTCTTCGCTTTCAGACATCACGTATGTTGGCTGTTCCACTGCTAACTCACCCCTAAAGGGTGGGAGCCGCCGGCCGGCCAGGCGCTCAGAGAAGACCAGCCTCAGCCAGTGTCCTGAACCGTTGTAACCCTTCTGTGTTAGAAGAGATGAGACCAGTCTGGTCCCTGACACACTTTCACAGCAGTGCGGGGCTGGGGGGGTTCTTTCTGCCACCCCTGCAGCTGCCCAGCCCCGTGTCTGCAGACTGTGCTCTCCAGGGTTTCCAAAATGCCTCGCAAGCCCCTTCGGTGCACGGTGCCTTGTTTACTTTTGGTGTTCGGTCACTGAATGGTGTGGGTGCTCCTGGTGATGGCCTACGTGTGGAGAGGTGACATTCAAGTCCCCTTTGCCTGTTGACATAGGTTTTTTTTAACCAAGGGCTCCAGGGGGCAAAGGAAGCTAAGGCCTCTTCACGTCTTCACGACCCTCAGGCCATCATAGGTTGGATGGATCATAAATGACTACAGTCGTTTTCCCCTTCGTAGACCTGTCAAACTTTACAAGTAAAATTCCGAGGGAAAGAAAACTTTCAGGTCCTGGAGATAAATTAACTTCCTGCCTTAGACTTTTAAAAATTGAGTATAGATTATTTTCAGAGCCTTCAGAAAATTTTAGTTGGAAGTTGATAGATGATTCATCGGAATAAGGTAATCGAATCATTTTAACTGTTCCCTTTTTACTTTTATCTGTTAATAGTAGTAGAATCAATTTCAGGTAAAGCAAAGAGTTAACTTGGGGAAAAAAAGAAGAAATACAATTTTAATACTAATGAATGCCAGTTTTCCCTGCTGGACTGAGTGCACTTGTTTCTTAGGCATATTTTCCAAACTCCTATTTGTGCTGTGCATTAACCGTATTTCACAGACACAGGGGCGCGTTCTTTACTCTGGAAGTCGCTTTGAAGGCGCGTATCTTAGCTCGAGTGAAGACACAACTTTTGTTGTTAGCTTGTGGTTGTACAATAGTGCGTGGCGGTGAGTGTGGCTGGATTTATTTCTACTTTTAGGGATTTACTGGTGCTTTCTTTATGGCTTGCTCTGTGAGCAATCATTTTAAATGTTCCATTGGCTCTTGAAAGGAAGGGACAGTACTTATATAGGATCTAGGATTTGAAATACAGTTATACATAAAATATCTCCTGTTAATATATTACTCAGACCCTTTTTTTGTTTGCTTGCTGTATCGAAGGCTAGGTAAAATTTCTTCAATGAAATTTGTGTTTCTGGCTGTTTCTCTTTACACTGTTGGGTGTCTGTTTTAAGTATTTAAACCCTAGGTTAGATGCTTAAAAGTTTACTACTGTTTCTACTTTCTGCATCTTGTGGCTTGTGTTTCTAGTGCGCATGTCTATATATATATATATATATATATATATATATATATATATATATATATATATATATATATATATAAAATATTGTCTATGTTTGTTAATTCTACTCTCTTTTGTCTGTTGCACCTACCAGAGGCTGACAGAACGTATCAGAGATTCTAAGACTATGCCTCTATTACTCTCTATGTGTCTAGGTATTTATTTACACAAGCTATCACTTCTTAAAGTCTCATCACTGTTTCGCACTTGTGGACTGTACGTGTCCTAACAAAGAGCGTCTATAAAAGCTAACTT